>JAVJIF010018632.1:0-81143 GCA_038442645.1 Agave tequilana
AGAGTTAGAGTTTGGGCTTCTACTTCACTGTGATTGCTATCCAATAGCAATCAGCTTCAGCTTCTTTCCCTCGGGGAGGCTCTCCTCGGAAGCTGCCTTCGCAGTCTTTGGCTTCTAGCCTGACCTCTTCTGGGCGACAGCAGAGATGGTCCTAGCCACGACCTGATCTCCTCTGATGTCGGTTATCCCAGTCAAAGTGGGGTTACCGCACTACTTGGTGATAGGTTGACGGTACGATCAGCATCAAAGTCTTCTGCAAAGGACGAGGCTGCGCCTTCTCTTTCTCCACTTTGTTCCCTCACCTAGGTGAGCGGTTGGCAGAACTCCAGGGAGCATCCTCAATTTGGATGTACTTTTGGGTGTGGGCACGGATGTCCCTTATCTTGGTAACCTCATGTTTCTGTAGAATCACCTGGAGGGGGGATGAATAGGTGATGGCTAATCTTATGGTCACTAAATGTGGAATTAAAAACTTATTATTACAAATTAAAACTTATTACACTAAACACCACGTATAACACAAGTGTGTAGCCGAATTTCTCGTGAAGGGCTCTGGACGAACTCCTCAAGATTCCTCTAAATAAGAGTTGAGGTGCCGCGTTGGCTCTCTTGGTTAAATACAAGTGTTAGCAAACAATCCCCAAGCATATAACAATTAAACACACAATATATCAAGCATATAAAGATAAAGGCAATATTAGCATGCAAGATATAAAGACAAGAGTAAGAGATAGAGAGAGAGCAATCGCAAACACGGGAGATTTGTTTTGAGGTTCGAGCACCCTTACTCTACGTCCCCGCCTTCACACTTGAAGGATTTCCACTATAATCGATCCCACCGGATCACTCGGTGCCGCAACACCTACAAGGCGAGTTCACACTTGAACTCCTTGGACTCTCTAGTCCGCACACACACCCGCAAGCCCACAAGCTCGCCGAGGCTGCACCTCAAACACCGAGTTCTCACTAGAACCCGAAACACCGCGAACACAACCGTCCGCCTCCTCAAAGTACAAGAAAAGAACTTTGGTGATCACAACACTTTGATCACCTAAAATCCTCTCACAACAAATATCCCTATAGGTAGATATAGCAATGGATAGCTCAAGTGTTGTGTGAGAAAACAAGGATTGAGATGGTGGAGGAAAACTCAAGAAAATCACTTTTAAACACTCTTGATAAAACTCCCCTTTTGATTGGAAATATTTGCTCTCAAATAAGTGGAGAAAACTTCTTAATAGAGTTGGAAAAACTAGCTCAAAACCACTTAAAAATCTTATAGAAAACAGCCCCCAAAAGCCCCAATTTATAGAGTTAGAAAAAATTAGCCGTTGGAGCCAGGATGGCCTGACGGTCGACCGCCCGGTCGACCGCTAACGGTCAGATTTCTGACCGTTGGGGCAGCGGTCGACCGGCCGGTCGACCGTGACCCTGGAACAGAGAGCAGATCTCTCTGCCGGTCGACCGGCCAGGTCGACCGGGGCTTTCCAGAGAGCAGAGCTCTCTGGCGGTCGACCGGCCCTCCAGCACTGTCTGGCGTGCACGTCTGTGCACGTCGATCGACCTGCCCGGTCGACCGACTTCAAGCTCGGTCGACCAGTCCGGTCGACTGGCAGAAGCCAGACCAGACTATTTCAGGGATTAAAAACTTGGTATTTTTGACTCAATAAAATCCCATAAAATCATAAAAAATCTACAAAAATAGTTTTAACATTATATTTTGATAAACAACATGCTTGAACAAAATCAAGACATGTTACAAACAATTTGAACTATTTTTGTAACTTGAAAATTTTGGCTCAAAACAAAAACTGTATTTTTCCAAATTGGTTTTTCCAAACTTATTTTTTCAAAACTTCTCCAAATACAAAAACAGATATTTAAACAACTTTTAAAGCATAGAGTGTAAGGATATGATCCACTACACATACATGGTGAAATATCTATGTTTTTGATATTTAAGCACTAAATATGGTTTTGATTAAATACATGTAAACTTGAATACCAAAAACCAAACCGGTATTTTTCTAAAAGAAAACTCTTTTGTATTTTTCCAAAATAAAAATTCTTTTATGAAAAACTTTATCTAAATCAAGAGTGTGTGTGTGTATATGGTATACTTGAGCAATCCACCAACTATTCTATCCTTTACATTTTATCTAAAAACAAATCTTATAAAAACAAACCTACACACAAGTCTTGATCTTCAAGGTCTTCACTTGAAGTCTTCATATCTTCTTGACTTGGTCCAAACACGATCCATAGAGCTAGACTCCTCTTGAGTACTTGATGTGGTCTTGATGCACAAGCTCTTGAATCAAATCGTGCTAGCTTCAAAGTTTGACTTTAAATCCTTTGTTGAAGCTACACACCTACTAAGATCTTGATCACAAATCTGAAACTAAATAAAACACAAGATCATTAGTACTATAACTACATGAGTTGATCATCATCAAAACTAGAGTGATAGGCCTTTGGGCCAACAATCTCCCCCTTTTTGATGATGACAAAACTCATGAAGTTATATATGCATCGATTAAAGTAAAGCTTCAAGGAAGCTCCCCCTTAACTCATGCATCACAATAAACAAATAAATATGTAATGAAAGCACATAAACATGTATGCAAATACAAGGAGATAAACATGCCAATCAAGTATAAAACTCATCAAATTCTTTTCTCTTTTTTGCAATACAAAACATATATGCATAAACATAAATCCTTCTCCCCCTTTATGAATAAAGCAAGGAAAACATGCATATATACTAAATACTTCTCAAATACTTCTCCTCCTTTTTGTCAATCATCAACAAAGGGGTAAAGTAAAAACAAAATGTTCTCCCCCTTTTGTTATAACAATCAACAAAGAGGGGAAATCAAATAAATCAATAAATAGATATATGTGATATACATTCATGAAGAGGAAGACGCTAAGTTAACTTTCCTACACATATACATTACATGAAAGAGGGATGACAAGCCCTAATTCACATAACGTATAATATGCAATGCATAAGAGGAGATGTGAAGCTCCCCCTACACACGTGTACTGCATAAAGAAGAGTTGTCAAGCTCCTCAATATAAGATACACTCAACATAAATATATATGTAGAAGAGATGTTAAGCTCTCCTTGCATATATGCAATCATATCAAAACATTTTTAATTTTTCAAAATTTCATATTAAAACAAAATTTTGAATTTTTCTCAAAAAAAAAATAAATTTTGAGATATCTTGTAAGCAAATTTTAAGATATCATATAAACAAAAATTTTAAAGGTACTACTTGTAAATCAATCAAATTTTTAAGATACCAATTGTAAATAAACATTACAAATTTTGAATTTAATCAAAATAGAATCATATTGATACCAATTGAAAATTATTGTAAATTATTTTGATACCATTGCAATCAATAGATACCAATTGAAGATTATTGCACACTTTTGATATCAATAAAAATATCAATTTTAAAAATAATGCATAAGCTTGTTAAAATATCAATTGAGAAACCAATTGAAAATAAAGATTTGAATCAAGCTTAGCATAAACAAATTGTGTGCTTTAAATATGTAGACCAATTTTTTTTAATTTTTCACAAACAAAACATATATATGTATGAGAATGAAATACCATAGGAATTGATATTATGGAAATTATGAAGCATACATATATAGAAACAAAACATGAGTATATACAAAATGAAAATATCAATTGAGATCAAGTATATAACTCATAACCTTCCACCCATTATATGCTCAAGATAAAAGATTTTTCAATTAAGCTTATAAGGCATACTCGCCTATCCATCCACCCATTACGGTGTTGGAAGGGGTTTTCAAAATAATGTTTTGAAAATATTTTAATAGTGAAAACCACTACCAAATTGAAGAATAGATAACTAGTTAAAGATAATTTTTGAAAACTAGTTAAAGATCCTTCAAAACATGAAACCAAATCATATGTATCATGAACCATACTAAATACACAAAATTCGACACTCAAAATCCATAAAGCTCAAAATGATCATGAAACATAGTCATGAATAAACAAAATAAAGTGTGAGTGTATAAAAATCATGTAATTAGCATTATTCATGAAGATAATCATTGAAGCTCAAAACATGAATATCATTTTGTGAAATTCATTTTTCATATAAAGATAAAATCATAAACATTCATATTAAATCTAAAAATAAACTTCTGGGTATATGTATATTTTTATTCAATCCTAACAATATGCATACATATCTCAAACATAAAAAAGAGTCCATAATGTAAATTGCATGAAGCAAATGACTCATGAGGTATACATGTATATTTATTAGATTTGAATACAAGATACATATACATAAGTAAAACATGAAAATAGGCAAAACAAGTGTAAATGAGAGAATCATCAAAACTAGGCTATACATGTACATATAGTGAGTACAAATGAACAATGAAGTGCAAACATATATGAATCAATTTGTTGCTCGCTACTTGTACAAGTATACATCCAAGTTTTGATAAAACTTCATTTAAACTAGTATTTACCACATGAAGCACAAATAAATAAACATGAACATGCTAAAATATCATATATGAACAAGCATGTAAATAAACTAGGAGTTTAGAGATAGTTACCAAACCAAGGAACTATACTCCAAAGCTCCAAACATGGTGGTTGTTTCACCAAACCTCCTTGATAGCGGTGCATCATTATGTGTCCATCAAGTCCATGCATCCACCATCAAGGCACCATCCCTCTCGCGTCATGTGAGAGCCCGCACCTACATCAAAAACACAAGGTGGGAATTTTGTACCCATTTTCTTTTGGGTCCTTGGGGTTAGCTTTGTAAGGAACCCAAACATTTTTATTAGCAAAATTTACATGATGTATCTTATCAAAACAAAACTTTGCTAAATGGCCTTTGCGGCCACAATGTGTACATTTGTACACCTTAGGATGCATATGAGTGTGAGTGTGATCGTGGCGTGCAAATAGTGAATATGCATGAGGGTGATGTGCATGAACATGTGGAGTTTGTTTCTTTGAAAATAAGGTCTCCAATCTCTTATGATTAAATGCACATGTGCTCAAAGTTGAGCTCAAAACAATTTATTTTATTTTTCAAAAATTTCATCTCATTAGTAGTGACATGTAAAGTATGATGAGAATGAGAATCATTTTTCTTATTCTTTTTAGAAATATTTTCTTTTTCTTTTTCAACCATTTTTCTTTTCAAGGAAGTGTTTTCATGCAATAACTTCTTTTTGTTTTTCCACCAAAACAATTTTATTTTTCAAAGAAGTGTTTCTTCACAAAGATCATTTAATTTAGAAAGCAAGAAAATATTCTCATTTTTCAAATTTTCATTTTCTTTTTCAATGCATGCAACTTTATTTTTAAAAGAATCATTTTCATTTAACATGCAATGAAATTTCTTTTTCAAATTTTTATTATCTTTTCTAAGCATGTCATATTTTTCAAGTATTGTTGACAAAAAAATGTAAGCTCATCATATGACATGTCATCTTCTTCTACCTCGGATTCGGTAGTTACCTCAAGGGGTTATCCCCTTGGACCATGTAGCACACGTTGGAAGTGTCACTTCCAACATCTGAATTGCTCCCCGCATAATATTGTTCTTTTTCGCCAAGGGAGATGATTGTGTTCCAAACTACAAAAGCCGAGTCAAGATTAGCAACCCTAGATAAATAAACACCATTTAGGGTAGATCTTAAAGCATGTAGGGCTTTTGCATTAGCCTCAATATTTTTGCCATTTAAACAATATGAGTCTCTAGTAGTGGCAAAATAAATATGAATCCCTAAGGCTTTGAGGTATAAGACATCTTAACCTTCCAAGTTTGGATGTTAAGGATGTCAAAGGTGGGAGGTGTCATAAAGTCCATGGTGTGTGTACAAATATTGTGATTAGCCTAAAAATAAGGATCTTTAACTCTAGGTTGTAAGACCCAAATCAAGAGTACTTGGCTCTGATACCAATTGTAGAATCACCTAGAGGGGGGTGAATAGGTGATGGCTAATCTTATGGTCACTAACGCGGAATTAAAACTTATTATTACAAATTAAAACTTATTACACTAAACACCACGTATAACACAAGAGTGTAGCCGAATTTCCCATGAAGGGCTCTGGACTAACTCCTCAAGATTCCTCTAAATAAGAGTTGAGGTGCCGCGTTGGCTCTCTTGGTTAAATACAAGTGTTAGCAAACAATCCCCAAGCATATAACAATTAAGCACACAATATATCAAGCATATAAAGATAAAGGCAATATTGGCATGCAAGAAATAAAGACAAGAGTAAGAGATAGAGAGAGAGCAATCGCAAACACGGGAGATTTATTTCGAGGTTCGAGCACCCTTACTCTACGTCCCCCGCCTTCACACTTGAAGGATTTCCACTATAATCGATCCCACCGGATCACTCGGTGCCGCAACACCTACAAGGCGAGTTCACACTTGAACTCCTTGGACTCTCTAATCCCGTACACACTGCAAGCCCACAAGCTCGCCGAGGCCGTACCTCAACACCGAGTTCTCACTAGAACCCGAAACACCGCGAACACAACCGTCCACCTCCTCAAAGTACAAGAAAAGAACTTTGCTGATCACAACACTTTGATCACCTAAAATCTTCTCACAACAAATATCCCTATAGGTAGATATAGCAATGGATAGCTCAAGTGTTGTGTGAGAAAATAAGGATTGAGATGGTGGAGGAAAACTCAAGAAAATCACTTTTAAACACTATTGATAAAACTCCCCTTTTGATTGGAAATATTTGCTCTCAAATAAGTGGAGAAAACTTCTTAATGGAGTTGGAAAAACTAGCTCAAAATCCACTTAAAAATCTTATAGAAAACAGCCCCCAAAAGCCCCAATTTATAAAGCTAGAAAAAACTAGCCGTTAGAGCCAGGATGGCTTGACGGTCGACCGCCCGGTCGACCGCTAACGGTCAGATTTCTGACCGTTGGGGCAGCGGTCGACCGTGACCCTGGAACAGAGAGCAGATCTCTCTGCTGGTCGACTGGGGCTTTCTAGAGAGCAGAGCTCTCTGGCGGTCGACCGGGTCGGTCGACCGGCCCTCCAGCACTGTCTGGCGTGCACGTCTGTGCACGTCGGTCGACCTGCCCGGTTGACCGACTTCAAGCTCGGTCGACCGGTCCGGTCGACCGGCAGAAGCCAGACCAGACTATTTCAGGATTAAAAACTTGGTATTTTTGACTTAATAAAATCCCATAAAATCATAAAAAATCTACAAAAATAGTTTTAATATTATATTTTGATAAACAAACATGCTTGAACAAAATCAAGACATGTTACAAATAATTTGAACTATTTTTGTAACTTAGAAAATTTGGCTCAAAACAAAAACTGTATTTTTCTAAATGGTTTTTCCAAACTTATTTTTTCAAAACTTCTCCAAATACAAAAACAAGATATTTAAACAACTTTTAAAGCATAGAGTGTAAGGATATGATCCACTACACATACATGGTGAAATATCTATATTTTTGACATTTAAGCACTAAATATGGTTTTGGTTAAATACATGTAAACTTGAATACCAAAACCAAACCGGTATTTTTTTAAAAGAAAACTCTTTTGTATTTTTTCAAAATAAAAATTTTTTTATGAAAAACTTTATCTAAATCAAGAGTGTGTGTGTATATGGTATACTTGAGCATCCACTAACTATTCTATCCTTTACATTTTATCTAAAAACAAAATCTTATAAAAACAAACCTAGACACAAGCCTTGATCTTGAAGGTCTTCACTTGAAGTCTTCACATCTTCTTGACTTGGTCCAAACATGATCCATAGAGCTAGACTCCTCTTGAGTACTTGATGTGGTCTTGATGCACAAGCTCTTGAATCAAACTGTGCGAGCTTCAAAGCTTGACTTTAAATCCTTTTTTGAAGCTACACACCTACTAAGATCTTGATCACAAATCTGAAACTAAATAAACACAAGATCATTAGTACTATAACTACATGAGTTGATCATCATCAAACTAGAGTGATAGGCCTTGGGCCAACAGTTTCACCAGATGTTTGTGGAAGGAGTGGGTGACTTGCATTCTACTAATGAATGCAGCGACACCCATATCGTCATTATAGTTATAGACCAGAGCCATTTAGCTCTGGAAATAATTGACATAATGCTTGAGGCTCTCCCCAAACTTCATCATGATGGTGAGGAGGTGATTGTTGTTCTTCCTTAGCTCCCATCGGGAAGCATACTGGTGGTAAAAGGCTTACTTCACCTCATTGAAGCTCCGGAGAGATTGTCTCGAAAGTGAATAAAACCAGTCGTAGGCAACGCCCTTGAGACTGGACGAGAACACCTAAGCCGGTCATCATAAGAGTGGACTGCCATCTTGTCCTAGTATTGACGGAGGTGCTGGATTGGGTCGGTTGCTCCCAAGTAGCATTCGAAGCTCGACATCATGAACTTCTTCAGGAAGCGATAAGAAGTTATCTCCTTGGAGAGCGGAGAGTTGAGGATGCTCAACCCCTAAGGCACCGCCTCCTTCTGATGAAGTTAACTGGCTTTCTCGACTTGCTTCTGAACGATCTCCTCTATATCTTCCACACAGGGAGTCTTTAGGGTTTTGCACGACCTAGAGTTCTCAGAGCATTGGTTGCCACTCGGAGAGAGTGACATGTCACGCCTTCGCTTACTCTCGATGCGATCTACCCCGCAGACAGAGGTGGTGACGGGGGAGTGGGAACCCACCCACCCCGGATTCCCCAAGGACTGCGATCTTCGGAGGATCTCAATCTTGGTGAGAAGCTGATTCAGTATGCGAGCATCCGCGACTCTCTCCAAGGCAGCCCTCTCACATTCACGGATCGCCTCTTCCCGCTACTCGTCCAATTGTTTCTGAAGGCTGACGAGCATCTAGAGAAGTTGATCTTGGTGGGGAGCCGCGTCTCGGATGGTTGGTCCCCGCCTCTGGCATGGTAGCTGGGGAAGAGTGTCTTCGTTGGCGTCTTCGATGTGAACATCTAGGTGGGGAGGAGGGTAGACAATCCTCGTGCCCCCAGCGGCCACCGACTTGCCTTTCGCGGTAGCGGCCTGGGAGGCACTCTTCCTAGGGGGAGCCATTTTTTATGTTGACGAGACTTTTTAAGAAGAATTTGAGTATGGTTTGTGGATAAGAGAACATTAAGTATTGACTCAAAAATCTGAATGAAAGCACCAAAATATAGATGTAAATTCCTTGGGAGAATTTATCTACACTCAATGTGAGCGAGAAAGTTGAGCAACGCAAACATCAGGGATTTACGTGAAAAACCCACAGAGGGAAAAAATCATAGTGAAAAGAGAGAGATTCCACTAAATCAGAGAGATTACAATAAGTTCTCAACACTCTATTACAGATTCAACTTTTAGGGTTCGATTCCCTATTAAGGAGGAAGAGATCATTTTTTATAGCTGAGGGTTAGAAAGCTAAGTCGTGGGCTCCAAGATTTCTGCCTCTAGATTTGCCATGATCATAACTACGTGTAATGCCCCAGCTGTAAGTAGTTTGAGTGGCATGTGATTGTCGGGAACGTGTTGACTGGCGAAGATTAAGGTCCAGATCTGCTTCTGTAGCCCCCACGTGCCTAGTGGTTGTAACCGCTCTGGCAACTAGGTGGTCAGGGGAGATCAATTGGATGAGACTGGGTCTATGATGCCATAATCTGCGAGAGTTGCGTGGTGTCGCAATCTCACAGATGATCATAATTTTAATCACTATAGTTAGAAAATCAGTTATTATTACATGGCTAAAATTTTCAAAGTACCACGAACTATTAGAGTTCTGTTAAAATACCTTCAACTTTTTTGTTCTCGAAAAATACAACGTTATGTTGGAATAAATTGTAGTACTACTAGAATCTATTTTTAAAATTAAAATTTCAAGAAGGAAGGAACTTCTCTTTTTTTGATCGAGGCGTGCGAAGCATTATCCTTAAGAGTAAATCGCGCTCTCTAAGAGAGTATATATCGGTGCAGCAGGTTGATGGCGGCCTACCCTCCAAGATTCAATGATCGCTAGCCCTATAAGGGCGCACTTGCAATGTACAGGCCCCACTCTGAGAGAGTATATTGGTGCAGCAGGTTGATGACGGGCCTACCCTCCATGATTCAATTATCGCTGGCCCTGTAGGGGTGCACACGCAATGTATAGGCCCCCTCTGAGAGAGTATATTTGGTGCAGCAAGGTTGATGACGGCTTACCTTATCGCCTGTAGGGGTGCACACGCAATGTATAGGCCCCCTCTGAGAGAGTATATTTGGTGCAGCAAGGTTGATGACGGCTTACCTTATCGCTGGCCCTGTAGGGGCGCACACGCAATGTACAAGCCCTCAAATAGCTCAGTTTTTTTTTTCCTTTAGAGATGCCTAATTATTGCTGGCCCTATAGGGGGGCCGCACTCGCAATGTACAGGCCCCTCGAACAGCTTAGTTTTGTTTCTTTAGAGATTTCAGAGGAGGGAGATAGTTCAATTCTTAGACAGAGGAAGAAATCTTACTTTGGATAGAATTCACTAAACTTAGCCTATTCGGGGTCACACACCCGCAAGGCGCTGAAACCCAAATTTGCACCCTATGTGAGAGGGCACATGCGCATTATTAAAAGGCTTTTCGAATCTGGTTGCTTATTATTTCCCTTCACCGGGACTCATTAGGCTTGTGTGACGCAAGCACCCCCTAGTCTTTAGGCCCATACAACACACCATGAAGAGACTTCATATTTAAACACCATAAAGTTTCTTTTTCATTCCAATGTGGGACTAAATAAATTTTCATAATTTTGAAATACCTTCAAACACTAACAAGGTTGTTACTGTTCTGTCTAAAATTATGACACGTGGTTATAATTCATGCCTAAATATGAACCCCAACATCCCCCCCCCCCCCCCCCCCCCCCCCCCCCCCCAAAAAAAAAAAAAAACCGTCTTTTAACTTTGCCACAAGTTTCGTGTTAAATTTTTAATTTTTGACATAAATACTCTGACTTGCAAATGTTTAATAGAAACTATGCTCATTTTTGTGTGTGTGGGGTTCAATTGCAAACCCATTCACAATCAGCCAGATGAGGCCTTTTTGCATTTAATGAGCTCCAAGGGGACACAACACAAGGCCAAGTTGCAGCTTAAGAGCCAAACCGACCCAGTCTTATCCACTGGCTTTGATGCTTCCTCTTCCTCTCATTTGCACCACTCATGTACCCATCACACACCTTCCTTCCATTGACTCTTTCTTTGAGGAGAAGCAGTTGTTTCATTAGAATGCTAGCTATTGGTAACTTATCAACCATGATTGAAATCATGGGAGACTCCAAAGTCCAAGATTCAATCCTAAAAGTGAGATTTCTTACTTTTTGAGCAAGTTAAGAAAGCTGATGGGCTAGTTGAGACTTTCTTTTGATACACTAGTACTCTTGTTCACAAGAACCTTACTTGGGTTCACGAGATTATCATGTAGCGAGATAGTTATCTTCCTAGTGAAAAGACATGAGATGTTATATAGGTCCTGTTTGTTTCGTTGCAAAACGTCGCAAGTCGTAAGTCGTAAAATGAGAATGGAAAAAGTGAACCGTAGCAGAGAAAATATATTGTGTTTTACGGTGTGATTATCAAATCAGGAATCTATGAGCAGTCATCTTCAACCTATGTGATTCTAGCACTCTCTAGAGAGCCATTTTTCAATGTGCATAGTAATTAATCTCTAAAACTAGAAAACAAGGGAAGTTCTTAGCAATTAAGAGACAATAGCTAAGTTATTAGAATAAGCTATGCGGTAGTAGGAATGAAAATGAATATGTTTATGGGCTTTCATTGAACATGTCTAATAGAAATTTTTTTTATAAGAAAATGAGAAAATTCTTATCGAAAAATTTCTATTGGACATGTCTAATAGGAGCCCATAGACACGTCCATTCTATGCCTATGCGGTATCATTTGAGATGCGTGCATTGACACAAAATTAGTAAACAAAATGTACATAATAATATTTTTATGTAGATTCATATTCTCTTTACTTTTTTTAAGAGAAGTGGTAGGATTATTGTCTCATTGCAACCATCTATAATAATATAAAGAACTATGATTGAAAACATATGAAAAGATATATATAAAGAATAAAATTTTATAGAATTTTTGTATATTATATAATATGATAAATGAATATGTATGATCGAGACAGTGATCTCTCTGATTCTCCTATGAAGTGAAGTCCATCTTCCTTCACTGTGCCATAAAATATAGTCAATAGTTCCATTTATCTACCATTAGAAAGATTGATTTAGTAACAAAATAGAAAATATAACATATTGGTTTTAGCTCCTTTTCTTTTTCAAATTTTCGTTTAGATAAGTAAATTGAAGCATTATGTTATTATGTGGGAATAGACATTCTGGACAATAAGAATCTCACAGAATTAATTAGAGTCAGAGAGTACGGCCTATTAATGCTAAAATGAATAGAAAATATATTTTTCAATCTACTCCTTCTCCATAGAGAAGGAAACTAATGGGAAAGAAAGAAAGGAGAAAAGTTATTAAATTAGATTCAGGAACAAAGTATATAATTCTCCAGAAAAGTTAAAATTCAATTAATAAAAGCACTATTAGTATATAACGTTTAAAATAGAAAACAATTCGGAAAAATAATCTCGACACAATATGATTCCAATGTTTTCTTTTCAAATAAAAAAGTTCAAGGAATTTGTGATGGAGATTTTCTGACACGATTGCTCGGATGATCGGCCTCACACCACAGGCAAGGGGTTTCTTGATTATGTTAGTTTTAGGAATCAATCTAACAACTAATCAATGTCACCGATCTAATTGGTCAGGTCAGTGAATATCAGGTGGGAGGTTTTCTGTTCAATAAAACGTTCTTTAATTACAGAACCACCTTTCAATTACCTTCCTTGGCTAAACACCATTAGACTGGTATAAGTCAGTCTCAGTACACTGAATATCAGTGTAACCCCTGTATAAAGAAAATTAATTCACTTATATAGTACTTGGAGTGAGGTACGCTTATAGCGAATCTCTTTAAGATAATTACGTCCCCCGCTATGGTGCTAACGGGTTACTGGACGCTGGTATCCTAAGATACAACACTCTTTTACGGTATTTAGATAGCAATACCAAATCACCGTACGGTTGAACCATAGTTAAATATTACCTTCACAAGATTATCAAAGCAGCAGGACCAAGACAAATTTCAAGGAGAATATTTGTCTTTACTTTGGAGGACACCCACTGTAGAGAAAGGAGGGAGATAGAAAAATATTCTTTTTTGGAAGTCACAGATTCAAACAACAATTCTATTAAAGAATCTGTTGAATTTTCTGAACTTTCTTTCAGAATGAATCTTCAGAATCTGTTGGAAGTCACTACGGAATCTGAGTTGCAGAATTTTCACTTCTGAATCTGAGTTACAGAAGAAGGAATTTGCGTTGCTTTTCTGTGTTCTTAAAATGGGAGAAAAGGAGTGCTATTTATAGCGCTCCGGGAAGGGTAAATCCATCCGAACGGCTGCAACGGTTCATTCCAGACAGAAACTGCACAACCGTTGTAACGGTTCGCGATGGTCTTCTATCAGCCGCGCGGGTGCGGATCCGGATAGCGAAGCTGGCGCGATCCACTATAACCCATACCCGTGTGACCCGGTTCAAAAAGAACCGAACCGGGTAAGAAACCCGAACCCGAGCCCGGTTCTGGACACCAGGCGCCGGCCAGCCGGCTGCTGCGTGTGGGCATGGTTTCCCCCTAATCGTGCACGAAAACTCCAAGTACCTAAAGGGAACACCCTTTGTTCCCATTTTTCTCTATTTAAACACTTCAAACTTTCATCTCATGGCCAATGTGGGACTAAATACTTTAGCTATCTTTAGTCTCCTTTTGGCTTTTGAATTCAGTAAACTTTAGACTTGAATATCTCTTTCATTCGAAGTTGAAATTGAACATGTGAATATACCATATTCATCCCCAATGGAAGGAGAACACACTCCAACCATTATCCAATTGATTCTATCAATGGATCTCGCAATAATTCAACTCAAATATTCACATTTAATTCTTCATATTTCTCAACAGTCCCCCACAATGAATGGAGATTAAAGGAATTGACACACAAAGAGACTGACTCTATAGTGAAAGGTACTTTAGAAAAATAACTGCATTAGGATAAGTGAACTAGGTCTTAAACCTTCCATAGTGAAAACTTTATCGAACTTACTGGCTAATCAGTAAACTAAGTCTTAAACTGTTAGTCGTTAGTACAAGCTAAGTCAACAAGCTTCATATAGTAACTTTCTAAATCAACTTTTGGTTTTCGGTTGTGTCGATTTTGGACCTGGACATTTTTATTTTCAGAGAGTATCTTTAGGGAATAACAGCCTTCATAGAAATTCCCAAAGAGCTGACCCAGCTTTATAATCACATAGGTGATCGTCCTATTAAGAGTAGTCTACTCTACTCAACTTGTTTTATTAACAAGATATAGGCATCATTAAAAGCGTTAAGCTTATCCTTAATCTACTTATAGAAAGCACTTGTGTGCACCTTAGGAATAGATTAGAGTCAAGCTTCTAAGTGCTTTACTTGCTGAGTCAATCATAACTAGTTTTTCTTCTTGAACTTAGTCTGTGGGATCTCCAGTCGCTAAGTGAGGTTTCCATTAAGGTGACTCGGTAAGGTAAGGCTTTTAGACCCATTCCCCTCAATGCGCAGTTTACACGCTCTCCACTTAAATCTTTGGTAAACGGATCCGCTAAATTATATTTTGGCAAGACAAAGTCAATAGAGATAATTCCATTTGAGTGTAACTGCTTAACGGTATTATATCTATGATGAATATGTGCAGACTTACCGTTATATATAAAATTTTGTGCCTTAGATATAGCTGCTTGATTATCACAGTGTATGCTATAGCAGGCACTGGCTTTAGCCATAATGGTATATCTTTCAAAAATTATCGAAGCCATTCTGCTTCTTTTCGGATCTTATCTAAGGCTATGAATTCTGATTCCATAGTGGAACGGGTAATACATGTTTGTTTGAAAGATTTCCAAAATACCGCTGCTCCTCCTAGAATAAATACATATCCGCTAGTTGATTTTGATTTCTCAGAATCTGCAATCCAATTTGCATCATTGTATCCTTCAAGTACAGGTGGATACTATTCATATCTCAAGGCATATTCCTTGGTATATGATACATAACCTAATACTCGTAGTAGAGTAGTCCAATGATCATCACTAGGGTTACTAGTGTATCTACTTAACTTGCTTACAGTGTAAGCAATATCAGGTATAGTACAATTCATTAAATACATTAAATTTCTGATAATCTGAGAATACTCCAACTGGCATACTCTAGTTCCTGTATTCTTACAAAGGTGGATGTGTGGGAGAAAAGGATTTGTTTTCTCCTTTATCCCATGATCCTTGAATCTTTCTATCATCTTATCTACGTAGTGAGAATGAGATAGACTGATTCCATCTGGTGTTCTTAAGATTTTAAATCCTAAAATTATATCAGCAACTCCCAGATCCTTCATATCAAAATTATTGGATAACATTCTTTTAGTGGACTTAATAATTTTAATATTAGTCCCAAATACCAATATGTCGTCTATATAAAGACAAACAATGATACATACTTTTTTAACTATTTTAGTATAAACACACTTATCGCATTCATTGATAGTGAATCCATCTTTGATCATGACACTATCGAATTTCTCATGCCATTGTTTTGGAGCCTGTTTTAGACCGTATAAGGATTTTACCAATTTATATACTTTGTGTTCTTGGCCCTTGACTATAAATTATTTAGGTTACTCCATATATATTTCTTCATTTAATTCATCGTTTAAGAATACAGTCTTGACATCCATTTGATGGATATCTAAGTTATGTAATACTGCAATTGCAATTAACATCCGAATCGAGGTTATTCTTATTACTGATGAATAAGTATCGAAGTAGTCAAGTCCTTCCTTTTGTCGATAGCCCTTGGCTACTAATCTATCCTTTTACTTATCGATAGATCCATCAGGTTTTAATTTTCTTTTGAAAATTCACTTACACCCAATTGGTTTACTGCCAGGAGGCAAGTTTGTCAATTCTCAAGTATGATTATATAGTATGGATTTTATTTCGCTATTTATAACTTCTTTCCACATTGTGCTTCTGGGGTAGACATAACCTCTTTAAAAGTTTGAGGCTCACTTTCAATAGCATATGCTATGAGATCTGGACCAAAAGATTTTGAGATTTTAGATCTCTGACCTCTTCTTGGTTCAATTTTCGCATTAACAATTGGTTCCTTGAGGCTTTCGTCCCTGAACGTCATCTCATGTGTTCTTTGCCCAGAAGTCTTATCTGTTTCCCGTTTGTATGGAAAGATTTCTTCAAAGAACACAACATCTCTAGATTCGATAATCATATTTACATGAATATCTGATATTTCTGATTTATGAACCAGAAATCTGTAGGCATTACTATTCAAGGTATAGCCTATGAATATGCAGTCCATAGTTCTTGCTCCCAAGTTAGTCTTTTTAGGCAATGGTGCTAGTACCTTTGCAAGGCACCCCACATTTTGAGGTAATGGTAGGAAGGTGTCCTTCCATGCCACAACTCAAATGGTATAAGACCAAGTTTCTTGTGGAGTACTCTGTTTAGAATATAATTTGTAGTTAATAGAGCTTCCTCCCACAAGTTCTGCGGAGCTTTAGAACTTACGAGTATGGAATTGACCATCTCCTTCAAAGTTCTGTTCTTCCTTTCAGCAGTTCCAGTTTGTTGAGGAGTATATGGTACTGTAGTTTGATGGATTATACTAAATTTAGCACATAACTCACTAAAATCATTTGATTTATATTCTTTGCCTCGATCAAATTTTAGAATATTGATATTCTTGTTGAGTTGATTCTCATCTTCGGCTTTATATATTATAAACATATTCATTGCCTCATCCTTACTGTTTAGAAGATATACATAACAGTATCTTGTACAATCATGAATAAAAGTAATAAAATACTTTTTTTTCGCCTCTTGTTGGCATAAACTTCAAGTCACACAAATCGCTATGAATTAACCCTAAAGGTTCTGTATTTCGATCAATTGAGTGAAATGAATTTTTCGCGAACTTGGCCTCAACACAAATCTCACACTTGCGAATTTCATCCAAATTGAGTTTAGGAATATATCTTAGATTAGACCAGTTTTTTTTAAAGACTTATAATTTACATGCCCTAATCTAGCATGCCATAAAATAGGAAACTCAAGCAAATAAACAGAAGATTTTTCTTTATTTATAAGCTTAGGGTACAAATACACAGACTTTTTGTCCACCACTGCAACGTTGGCTTTAAAAAGGCCATCAATAAGATAACCCTTACCCACATACATCCCACACTGAGTAAGTACAAATTTATCTGATTCGAAAATCATTCTAAATCCTTTCGTACTAAGTATTGATCCAAAGATCAGATTCTTGCGGATATTTGGAACATGTAGTACATCATTCAGAGTAAGTTCTTTCTCAGATGTCTACTTCAGGATAACCATTCCTTTTCTCTCAACCTTGAAGATGGCTGAGTTTCCCATGAAGAGTTGCTCATCTTGCTCTAGTTTTTGATATTCAGAAAATAATAATTTCTCAGAGCAGATGTGCCGAGTAGCCCCAGTTTCTACCCACCAATCCTTATTGTTGGTCGTCAGATTTACTTCTGACACCACAGCTGAAAGGCTTGGCAACGCATGGTCGGTCAGGTTTGCATGTGGATGATTCTTCTTATTCTTTTTGAGACGGCTGCAACATTCATTCACCTTATGCCCATTTTTGTTGCAGATATAGCAAGTTCCCTTGAAGCGCATGTTCTTGCCTTCTTGGACCTTGTCTTTGTACCCTTGGGCAGTCTTCTTCCACTTTAAGCCTTTGGAAGCAGACGCTTCCCCCTTTTAGTCTTCGATCACATTGGCCTTGACTTCATAGGAGTTCTTATTGCTCTTTTTGTCAGACTTTCGGTTGTCCTCCTCAATTCGAAGCCTCACAATGAGATCTTTCAACTTCAGCTCCTTGCGCTTGTGCTTTAGGTAGTTCTTGAAATCTCTCCACGCATGTGGGAGTTTCTCCACAATAGTAGCAACCTAAAAGGTTTCAGGTAGATTCATACCTTCAGCCTCTATCCCGTGCAAGATAAGTTGGAACTCTTGTACCTGACTGATCATAATCCTGTTGTCCACAATCTTGTACTCCAGAAATCGTCCTACGACGAACTTCTTGGTACCGACATCCTCAGTCATGTACTTCATATCAAGACTGGCTCATAACTTCTTTGTCATTGTGATAGGACTGTAAAAATGTAAAGAGAGTCATCCAGTCCATTCAAAATATAGTTTCGGCAAAGGAAGTCACCTTGAGTGCATGCATCGACTGAAGAACTGAGTCCCGATCAGTTCCAGATTCTGGTGGATCCTCTTGTAGGAATTGGCCAAATGCAGAGTGGTTAAGTAGAAGAGCATCTTCTGTTACCACCTCTTAAATTCTGTGCCATCAAATTTTTCTAGCTTCTCCGGCTTCGGGTTAGGAAGTGGAGCAGGCATCAAAGTTTGAATCTGCATGTTTGATGCCTTACTTGAGCTGTCTTGATTAGTCTCAGACATTTTTTGCAATTTCAAGCAGAAAAGAAATAAGCAACTTCAAGATAATTGTCTTAAGATTGTTAGTTCTAGGAATCAATCTGACAACTAATCAATGTCACCGATCTAATTGGCTAGGTCGTTGAATATCAGGTGGGAGGGTTTTCGTTCAATTGAACGTTCCTTAATTACAGAACTACCTTTTAATTACCTTTCTTGATTAAACACCAATTAGACAAGTATAAGTCAGTTTCAATATACTGAATATCAGTATAACTCATGTATAAAGAAAATTAATTCACTTATACAATACTTGGAGTGAGGTACGCTTATAGCGAATCTTCTTAAGACAATTATGTCCCCGCTATGGTGCTAACGGGTTACTGGACGCTGGTCTCCCAAGATACAATACTCCTTCACGGTATTTGGATAGCACTACCAAATCACCGTACGGTCGAACCGTAGTTAACTAGTACCTTCACATGATTATCAAAGTAGCAGGACCAAGACAAATTTCAGGGAGATATGTTTCTTTACTTTGGTGGAACACTCACTATAGAGAAAGAAGAGAGATAGAAGAATATTCTTCTTTAGAAGTCATAGATTCAGACAACAATTCTATTAAAGAATCTATTAAATTTTCTGAGCTTTCTTTCATAACGAATCTTCAGAATCTATTGGAAGTCACTTCAGAATCCAAGTTACAGAATTTTTACTTTGAAATCTTGAGTTACAGAAGAAGGAATTTGCGTTGCTTTTCTGTGTTCTGTGTTCTGTGTTCTTAAAATGGGAGAAAAGGAGCGCTATTTATAGTGCTCTAGGAAGGGCAAATCCGTCCGAACGGTTGCAATGGTTCATTCCAGACAGAAACCGCACAACTGTTGTAACAGTTCGCGACGGTTTCCTGTCATCCGTTACGCGGGTGTGGATCCAGATAGCAGAGCGGGCGCGATCCACTATAACCCACACCCGTGTGACCCGGTTCAAAAAGAACCGAACTGGGTAGGAAACCCGAACCCGGACTCTGGGCACCGGGCGCCGGTGCCGGCGTGCGCGAGCATGGTTTCCCCTTAATCTGAGTTACAGAAGAAGGAATTTGCGTTGCTTTTCTATGTTCTGTGTTCTTAAAATGGAAGAAAAAGGAGCGCTATTTATAGCCCTTCGGAAGTGCAAATCTATCCGAACGGTTGCAATGGTTCATTTCAAACAGAAACCGCACAACCGTTGTAACAGTTCACGGCGGTTTCCTATCAACCGTTGTGCGGGTGCGGATCCGGATAGCGGAGCGGGCACGATCTGCTGTAACGCATACCCGTGTGACCCGGTTCAAAAAGAACCGGACCGGGTAGGAAACCCGAACCCGAACCCGAACTCGGGCTCCGGGCGCTGTGGGTATAGTTTCCCCCTAATCATGCGAAAACTTCAAGTACCCAAAGGGCACATCCTTTGTTCCCATTTTTCTCTATTTAAACACTTCAAACTTTTATCCCATGGTCAATATAGGACTAAATTCTTTATCTACCTTTAGTCCCCTTTTGGCTTTTGAATTAGGCAAACTTTAGACTGGAATATCTCATTCATTCGAAGTCAGAATTGAACATGTGAATATACTACATTCATCCCCAATGGAAGGAGAACACACTCCAACCATTATCTAATTGATTCTATCAACGGATCTAGCTGTAATTCAACTCAAAGATTCACATTTAATTCTTCATATTTCCCAATAGATTATTTGGTGATAATTGAAACTTTCAGCACAGTAAACATGCAGAGATAGAAGATTTTTATGTGAAAACTCAAATTGAGAAAAATCATAGAGAAGAGATTCACTATATTCTCCCAAGGTTACAATAAATTTTACGGAATATTATTATGTTTACAACTTCTCAGATCTGATCCTCCTTCGTGACGGGCATCCACGTATATAAATACCTTGTGGCATTGTAACTGATAGCATGGATATTTTGGATCTCCATAACTGCATGGTTTGCATGTTGTACTCATAGCTGCTCAGATTACAATCCTTGATTATTGTGATTGACATGCAGAGATATTCACTACTATCCATAACTGCGCCTACTAAAATAAGAGCGTGAAATATTGAGAACGTAGGGATAATCTGTTAACGTAACTGATTCAGTGAATCAGGGAATCCAGCTGCTGAGTTGTATCCAGCATAAAGGCAGGAGTCTTCACAGATGGTCTTTGTTGTGGGGGTCGGGGCCACGGAATGGTTCCGCCTGAGTTGATTATCCAGGTGAATGATCATGGATATGTGTAGTCGGAGAGGATAAGGCAGGTGCGAATGCTAAATAGATGTAGTCACAGAAAGACCTGATAGTTGCGGATGTCAGAGTGGGACCTGACAGTTGTGGATATCGGAGAGGGATCTCAGATCGAGTATGGGCTCGAGGCAAGGCCCGAGGCTTTCTCCTTAGACCCGCAATGGGGCAGCTCGTGTGTCGAATTTATTGTTCACTTGAGACGCTCTTGATGCGATGGGACACGTGTCACTATCTTGACAAGGCTCAAAATCTGATCACTACAGATACCCCTCGCTCTTTCTGTTGCCAGAGTCGTGGGAGAGGAATCAGAAGAACAAAGTTGGTAGGAGCCTTTAAGTACTTCTGAGTTTTTCTAAAAGGCTATGCAAGTGAGTATCTAGTAGGAATGTTGCACGATTTTCAAATGGGTGAGATCCCATTTGCGGGACCTGTAAATACCTCCTCCGAGTGAGGGAAATCCCAAATGCGGAGTTGGGCCTTCGAGAGGGGAAGATCCCTGCAGCGGATTTGGGGCTCCGAAAGGGGGAAATCTCTGAATGGGGTTGGGCCTCCGAGAGGGAAAAATCCCTGCAACGGAGTTGGGTCTCTGAGAGAGGGAAATCCCTATAGCGGAGTGTCATGGATGTCAGTAAGCGAGTCTCTGATGTCGCCTCCGAGTAGGGGAATCCTATCTCAGGACGCGGAGACTGGTATTTTCTACTTCCTGAGAGCGACTGACCAATAACTACTCGGGACTAGTACATCAAGGGGATAATTCAAATAAGGAACTCTTCGTAGATATACCATGTGTCACGAGTAGTCTGAGAGACCGGGAAAAAGGGTCAAAAGTGAGGATGTTACCCAACGACAGGTTGGATGCATCTGCTCTGAGTTGGGGCCCCAAATAAATTAGAGTGACGATCTGATACCTCTGAGTGGGAGTAAACCCAACAGTAGAGTTAACCTCCACATGGGAAAAATCTCACAATAGAGTTGTCCCTGAGTAGGAAAAATTTCACCCTCAGAATATGGATGAAGCTCCCGACCATGGTGCTATTACCAGCATTGAAATATGGAAAGGACCCCGACAGAGAAAAACTATCAGGGTTTATCTGCCCGTGGGCTCAGATAAGGGAAAGTTGTTAGTGTTTGTGCTCCAGTAGGAAAAATCCCATCAACAGAACATCAAACAGGGCTCTGAGAGGGAAAAATCTCTGCAGCAGAGTGGGAGACTCCGAGTTGGGAAAATCTCACAATGGAAGGTTTCGACTCCCATAGGATAGCCGAGAGAGTGTCCACGGGCATGTCTGCGTTAACATTTCTAGGTAGGGAAAATCCTATCAGTAGAGTGTACAGACACAATCCTCCGAGTCAGGAAAATCCCATTGTAGGTTGTCTAAAAATCACTGAAGACAAGTCCTCAGATACGGACCTCACTCCAACGCGAAGGTCGCGTTTCAGCTCAAACACGAACCTTGCATCTAATGGTAAATGTGGACCTGAGTCTGTCCAGCATTTCCCTTTAAAATGCAGAGATCAGCCAAGCTTGCGTTCCAGTTCAAATGCGGAGCTCAACCAAGCTTGCGTTCTAATTCAAACGCGGAGTTCAGCTACATTAGCGTTCCAACTCAAATATGGATCTCAACTAAAGTCGCGTTCCAACTCGAACGTGGACCTCAGACAACTCCACGTTCCAACTCAAATGCGGACCTCAGTCAACTCGCATCTCAACTCAAATGCGAGCCTGTGAGCTCCGCGTTTCAACAACGGAAAAGAACCCGCGAGAATCGTGTTCTATTGTAACTTGATCGCACACATATTTTGCATTCTTTTCATTACACTCCTACATTTATCGTGTAATAAATCTGCTAATTTTTTTGTCTTAAATGTCTATTTTATAGAAGATAATAATGAAGAGAAAGAGGATTAAACCAAATAAATACCAGTTAAAATCAGATTTGACTGGATCTATTTGATTAGTTGAGGATGATCCCAGATCTAATTAGAACAAATCAAGGATTGGGATAAATGTTCAGCTGAAGATCAGACCAAATCAGAAAGATAACACCAAATGGAAACCAGTAAAATTTAGATTTTTATAAATCTATTTTGGTTAGCTAAAGATCAATCGAGGATAATATCAAATACAGAGAGATAAATGGATAGAGAGAAGATCAACGGATGAGATGAAGCAAGTTTGACTCAGATTCTGACTGGATACATTTCAGTATTTAAATCATAACTTTCGCTACTGAATCTCAAATTTGATGATTCAAGATGATCCAGTAAGAGGACTTATAGAGCTACAACTCTTATGTTGATCACTATTTTCTAATTCTATCATTTGATAAGTGATATTCAGCAATTAACACGCAAACAAACTGCAGATCAGAACTGAATATCCACATCAAATCAAGTTTGGAGATAAGGGAGGATTTAAATTCAGAAATAGCCAGCTTTCCCTATCTTCATACTCCTCTAACCTCTGCATTTCTTCTATAAATACCTGCAATCTCAAAGGTAAGGGGGAACGACCAAGCAGAGATAGATTTTAGGCCAGTTTTTCATTCTTTTTAGTGTAGGTTTTTATTTTCTTTTTATGTAATTTTTATTTCTTTGTAAGCATAGGTTAGATTGAGATTCATGTAAGTAAGAATAGAGGCTTATGTTGAGAGTGACACCGATGTACCCTCCTCCTTTCTTCCATCGTTTCTGCAAGCAATAAAAGGTAATTTTTTTATATCCTTCTTTATTTTTGTTTTCTTCTTCTTCTTTCTACTTCTACTCTTTTGGTTTTGATGAGTATCCAAGTGAATATAGTAGCATCAGTATAACAATGTTTGTGTGAGTGCCAACGATATTTCATGATGATGTTCTCCTCCTCAAGACTCCGTATCATTTCATTCTTGTTAGTCTTGATGATGTAATGCGAATGGGGACTGAGCTCGATCTTATGGCTTATGCGTTGAATGCCTCCGAAGCAAGGTAGAACATGCAAGGGTTCCAGGTAAGTCATCAACCAAAGGAAGTAAGTATTTCTTTAATCTTTTCTTTCTTTTCTTTTAGTTTAGATCACCAACACCAACAACACCCACTTCTTTTATCACTCCTTTTCCATTTCTTTGTACATATCCAATTCTGGTTTCTCCATCTTCCCAATCTCTCACTTTCTGCCTAACTTCATTGTAATTTATTTTTTTTTCTTTTTAAGAAACTAAAGAAGAACTTTAACCATTAATGGTAGCATAAAAGAGAACTTGCTAGAAAAGCTTCCATCGCTAGTCCCTCCTTGTGGATCATGACCCGCATAGCCACTTGCTATTGCGGTAGAATTGAGCACCTTGCACTACTATTTTAAAGTTCTGAAATTCTGTATTTTTGTGCAGGTTCAAACTCAATCAAAATTTTGGCGTCGTTGCTCGTCGTTGTAGTATAGTGGTGAGTATTCCCGCCTATCACGCGGGTGACCCGGGTTCGATCCCCGGTAACGGCGCCAAAATTTGATTGAGGTTAAACTTGCACACAAAATACAGTATTTCAGAACTTAAGATTAAAGAGTGCAAGTTACTCAATTCTACTGCTATAGCAAGTGGCTATGCGGGTCGTGATCCACAAGAAGGGACTAGCGATGGAAGCTTTTCTAGCAAGTTCTCTTTTATGTTACCATTAAAGGTTAAAGTTCTTCCTTAGTTTCTTAAAAAGAAAAGAGAAAAATGAAGTTAAAGTTGAGTTAGAAAGAAAGCGGTAGAATAAGAAGGTGGAGAAATAAGAAGTGATTTGTACAAATGAGATTGAAAAAGAGTGATAAAAGATTTAGTGGATTGTGGTGTTCTAAACTAAATGATTAAAAGAAAAGAAACTAAAAATTACCTACTTCTTTTGGCCAAATACCTACCTTGAATCTTTTGCAATGATGTTACCTTGAAGCGAGGCGATCAACGTATAGCCCATAAGAGTCGATTCCCGTTTCCTCCATATTATATCATCAAGACGTTGCAAGTATGAAGTGATACAGAATGAAACTCAAAATCCATCGTCATGGGCTATCGGTGGCACTCGCAAAGGCTAGGCTCTTTCGATGCTTTTAGACTCACTTGGATAACAATTGTACCAAAAGAAGAAAAGTAGAGAAGAAGAAGAAGAATACAAAAACAAAGTACATACAAAAGGGAACTACAGATTCGATTTTATAACAATAAGAGAAAAGAAGAAAATCTTACACCGTGTCACTCTCAACACAAATTTCGTTCTCGTTCTCTTATGAAACTCTAATATCCTCTGATATACATAATTAAAACTAAAAATTACATGAAAAGAAAGACAAAAACCTACACTACAAAGAATGAAAAACTGGACTAAATCCTATCTCTGCATGGTCGTCCCCATTTTCAGTGAAAATCCTACCTTTTATAGGCAAAAACCCAGAGGGGAGAGGTGTGAGAAGATAGGGGGAGCAAACGCTCCCCCTAACTCCCTAACAAAGCAGCGAAAACGCGGCTTTGGCCGCGTTTTCGCGGCCAGGATGTGGCCAAGTGGCCACACCCTGTTGGTGGTGCTCCCCGGTTTCTCGATTTGTATTTATCTTCAGCTGGATTTGCAGTTTAAGTCTGGGATTTTGACGAAATGGCCTTTGATCCTTGGCTTCAACCGAATCGATTTGTAGAGATTTGTTTCAACTGATTTTCAACCTCTCTGATTTGCCAAGATCTGCCCTGATTCCTTGATTTCGATTTATTCTAATTTAATTCAGAATTTGATGGGCTTTTGGGCTCATTTCTCTTCACTCTCCTTTAGGAACGGGCCTGCAAATAAATCAAACATTTAATTAGAAAAAAGCAGAGTTTATTCTATAATAAGTATGAGATTATGATAATAAATGTGCAATATTAGTGACCAATCACCCCATTTTTGAGTTAATTAGCACACACGTAATGTGGGGAGTTAATCCCATTATGGAGGATTCTATGGGACAATTTTATCCCTGAATCCCCATATAAATGGCCATAAGAGCTTGTGAAGGGGTTGTTTCTTTTTTTAAAAAAAGCAAAATAGCTATAAAGTTCAGAAACTTTGAGTATTCAAAAAGAGAGAGAGAGAGAGAGAGAATTCTTCTTCAAAGGAGAACTTCAATACTTGCCATGTCCAAGTGGAGTTAATTTTGCATCCTTAAAATGATACAAGAGAGTTTATTGGAGAATAAAATTCACTCTCCATCACCACACGAAGAACCCAATTTTAAACAAAGGGGAGATTAAAATATCCTCCCCTTTTTTGTAATCAGATTGCATCTGTTGTAATTTTCTTTGAAATTAATAAGAATTTTACTTTGCATTTTTTTTGACCAAACAGAAAACAGCGACTCCGCTGGGCACTGTTTTCTCTACCGACGAGAAAGCCGTGGTGCAATCTGACACCAAGCTCATTAGATCAATGGTCAAGTGGTTTGTCATCAAATTTGATCAAGAAAAATTTGAAGACTTTCTTTTTTCGAGCTCTAAAAGCCCAAAAGGAACACGGCAGTATCGTAAAGTCTCTTTGGGGACTCGCTCTCAAGTCTCTTCGGAGACTTCTTCAAAAGTGGCATGTGCTATTGCTCACAACGCAAGCAGCGTCATGTTCAGCGAGTTTTTGAAAACCTCTTGTGTAGCCCATACGGCCTGCATAAACGTCTCTCAGAAGACCCGCAGGGCCAGTATGTTAGTTCACAAGCAGAACAATGATGAAGGCCAATCCTGCTATCTCTCTCCTCTCCAAAATCTACAATTTCAGGTTGTCGGGGGTTCTCAACAGCCCCCGAGACTCAACCGAAATATTGAATGTCAATGAAGGTGTAGCGTTCGTCGACAACAAATCAAAGATTCTATAGTTGCAATCTGTTTTGCAGATACAAAACGCGAGGCTCAGGCCCATGTTTCTCGGAAGCAACAGGAGACTTGTGTTCTTCAAACGCGCATCTCAATGCCTAAACGTGAGGTCCGCATTTTTGTTCCAAAACGCGAGGCCCGCGTCCATAGAGATAAAAAATGCAATATTCAGATCCGTGTTTCTCGGAAGCAACATGGGACCCGCATTCTTCAAACGTGTGTCTCAACGCGCAAGCACGAGGTCTGCGTTCTTGCTCAAAAACGTGAGACTCGCGTCCGATCTGTGGCAGAACGCGTCTCTCACATTCCTACTACTCAACACGAAGCCTGTGTTTTGAACCAGACCCTACCAAAACGTGAGTCTCAGACCTTTGTTTCATCACAGAAACGCAAGGTCCGCATTCAGTCTGGTATGTCTTTGAAACATACTGAACCAAAAAACCCTCATCCGTAAGGGTTTGAGGCTAGTCCTTTGGATATTCCGCAGCGGATCTAAGAGATTATTTGACAAAGAAAAAGAGTATCCATTAAATCTCTCTCCAATGCTGTTGTGAACAGCTCATCGCGACAGTACTCTCCGAATGCAACTGCAACTCTCATACGAGCAAGTCGTCAGTATTCAATCAGCTGTCATCTGCCCCAGTCTCTAACTCAGCTAAGAGATGCCGCTCCCGCAAGAAGAAGTCCTTCTCTGACGTGGAGTATACTGAGATAACTTCAAATATGGTGGGTCTATGTAATACACCGAGCAAGTCCAAGGAAAAGCAACCGATCATTTGCTCAGGCGAGTCTAACGATGAACTTTCTTTGGTTTGAAAGAAATACTAAGCGAATCAGAAGGAGTGTACCGGACACTCGCATCCAAACTAGTACAATTGTCCTGGTGAACTATAGTGCCCTAGCCAAGGGTATTGAAGTAAACGAGGCGCACGCCGCTATTATAGAATCCTAGGCCTCTAACTCTTCTACAGAGAAAAATGCCTTCACATACATGGCGGGCACTCCCGAAGAAGTGGCCAAGTGATTCAAAAGGTAGGCTCAAATTTTGAGGGAACAATTCAATATGATTCGAGCTCAGTAACAATCTATCAACACCCTTAAGCAGGTGCTAGCACAGCTACTTAAAAAGGAAAAAAAAAAAAGGGTCCAAAGACGAAGGGGAAAAGGAGGGAGAAAAGCTCTTCTTCTGAGGATACAGAGAGTGAAAAGCACTCATACCTTGAGTCCTCTAATCCTTCATTTGAAGAGAAAGATGGTTCAGAAAGAAAATCTCATCACTTAAGAAGGATGAGCAATCTAAAGAAATGCCTCGAAGCCCTTGCGTGCCGAGGTGACCTTCAAGATGTGGGGGGATCTGACTCTACCCAATGGAATGGGATACATGTCCCTATCCTCCAAGGCTCAAGGCACCAGCCTTACATACTTTCGATGGTATAGGATTACCGAACCAGCACATTTACTACTTTAAATCTCAAACCGTGAACAAAGTATCAAACGATGCCATTATTACTCATTTATTCATTAGCACTCTCAAGGGAGTTGCCTTTGAATGGTTCATGAAGTTGCATGTCGGCTCTATCAAAACTTGAGCCAACTTGAAAAAATTATTTTTGGCTCGCTTCTTCGAAGACAATACGGAGGTAGCAATTCTGACTCTCCTCACCACGAAGCAGAAAAAAGGAGAGTCCATCAAAGCTTTTGTGGATAGATTTTAGAGTATGGCACTCCGTTGTCCAAGTGACATGTCTCAATTCATATTGGTAGAAACATGCCGCCACAACCTACAGACTGTACTCTTCGCCCAGATAGGAGTGGCAGAATGTCACATTTAGAAATAGCTGGTACAATAAGGCGAGCAGCCAGAGGAAATAGTCGCTCAGATCAAGGATGAAGAGAAAGACAGCAAACCAAGACCCAAAAAATCGACGCGACGCACTCCAGAGTCATCTTCTCAGCCAAGAAGACGAGATACTCTGGCAACGGAGATTAAATCACCTTCAAAAACCCTAGTCAACCAGAGGGGGTGGAGCTCCTAGTCAAGCACGTGCCAGTAAATCATACTCCTTCAAAGATAAGCACTGGTCTCTTTGTTCAAGTTACTCCAGAAGAGTAACAAAATCAAATTGCTAGAGGTCAGATACCCTGATGATGTTGGAAAGGCTGATGATCCCAACTACTGTTTATATCACAGGATGTTGTGGCATCCTACGAAGAACTGTTACATCTTCAAGGATGTTCTTCAAAATCTAATCGACGTGAATGTCCTCAAACTCCGTCCAGAGCTAAAGAAGGTGATGACTAATATGACATCTCTTCAATTTGGCAAAGAACTCCCGTCAGTACTAGCCAGAGTGGTTCCCATCCTGAAAGAAAAACTAAGGTGATTAATACTCATCCCCACAAAAAAAGGAGAAAGGCCTTGTTCCTGTCCCTACTCCTCGAGGAGAGATAATGTGGATTTACCCTGAGATTATCGAAAGTTAACAATGAACAATTGTTACACTGAAAATCTAAAGATAAGATAAAGCACCCTCTAGCAATGTAGTGGGTATCGCTACTAGAAAAACTGAGGAAGATGTTGCTTCTCTAACCAGTTCAGAAGAAGAGGAGTCGGTTTTTGCTGCTGATACAGACACTCCTTTCATGCCGAAGACCCGATCCAACAAGCAATACTTGAAACTATATGGTCAGCTGATGGCAAGTTCTTTCTCAACCAGTGAAGGAGACAGCTAAGCAGTCTACGAAGCAGCCCGTGGACAAACTGAAGAAGCTTCGCTATGCCAAACTCTTCAAAAAGTTGATGCAAAACCATTAACTCTCTTCTATTTTGATGTTTTGGCTCAGCTGGCTAACATTCCTGCTCAGATCACTATATACGAGCTTCTCAGACTTTCCAAATCCGCCAGGAATGCTCTAAGAGAAGCATTAGCAAATTCTAAGATATTTTTTTGCCTAGATTCCTACCATCTCAGAAGAGAAAGACGATGGGCATTATCATCAAGCCTCCAGATGTTCTCCATGCATTACATTTTCTCCAGAGGATATGCAAAGAAAGGTAAAACATCATAAACCCTATATTATATAGAGTATATTAGATCATCTGAAGTGAACTGCATTCAGGTTGATCCAGGATCCGCGTTGAGCATTATACCCCGCCGGGACATACAGCATGCAGGGGTTCCCACCCATCGATTGAGCATTACACAGACTACCATTTATGGCTTCAATGCTAATGATACATACCCGATGGTCAAGATCAAACTCAAATGCCAGATTAAGGATTTGAAATTTGAAGTGATATGTTATGTTATTGATGCTGACACATCTTACAACCTGCTGCTGGGATGAGCATGAATCCATCACAACTCCATCGTCCCTTCTAACCTTCATCAAGTAATGAAATGTGTTGACGAACAGGGAAGAGTGAGAACATTGATCGCTAAAAAGCATCTGTTCAAGGGGCAGAGAATTACTTCACTGACTTTCTCCTCTACCAATATTCTCTTGAGACTGATGAGAATCTCTAGCCAGAAGAATCAGACTCTGGCAATGAAGCGGATACAGAACCAGAGACAAAAGAAGAATGTCTTTAGGAAATAAATCTTCTTATAACGAGCGTTGATAAGCTCAATTTCAATACCGCTGCCAATGTTGAATGTGAGTGGTTTATCAATGAAGAGTTAGATTTAGCTTACTTTTCTGTATTTGCTTCTGATTTTGTACTGTCAGACACTAGTACTGACGTGGATAGTGACCAATAGTTAGCAGTAGATGCTCAGACATTATTGTATGTACCAATCAAATCATCCTTCATGGTGCATGAAAAGACCAGTGATGCATAAGGAGTTTTCTTAGAAGTGGCAGACAAACGCAAAGGTCAAAAGTCAATTCTATTCGGGAGAATCGAGTCTAAACTAGTGAGTAATGAAAAGGTTGGAAGACGATCTTGAGTCCCCATAATTCTCTTATTACGAGCCAAACGCATGAGGTATGATGGAGATCTTTTAATGTCCAAGTAAAACAAATAAGAGGGTTTGGTTTAAATCTTAAGCCCTTTCTTAACACATCATTAAAAAGAGAATGTTAAACCATCAAGCGCGAAGAAGCAAGTATGGAATAAAAATAGTTTAAAAAGATTTGTGTTTTGAAAGTCCAAGTTTAAAATAAAGACATCCTCAAGAAAGAGGAGTTAGAGAGAGAAGCTCTCCTGGGCGATTTTCCCCCATGGTGGAAGTCGGCCTTGGCTCCTCTTCACTGAGTTAGTAAGTTTGGCTCCTTCTTCTTGATCTTACTTCACTCATCCTGGGTGTTTCTCTGATCTGGAACTCGGTTTTTCCCATCCCCCGTTATGGGTTGGTGGGAGAGGCGGCTGCTTCCTCTAGACATCATTTACTTCGTTCCCATGAGGCCTGCTACCAGATCTCGGTCTGGGCAGCCTAGGGATCAAGATGGGAGGTTCATCAAAGCTGGATCTATGGTGGAGGCGGCAGAACCTGTCCAGGTTAGGCAGCAGTTGGCAATGGCGGATCAAGAGGTGGATGCGGTTCTCAGTGAGCAGGAATCTTCTGCTGGAACTGAGGTTAGTTGTTCTGATGCTTCTTCCAGTGACTCTGATGGTGATGGTGTTGAGGTTGGAAAGTCGGTGGAGGCAGGGGACCATATTTATGGTCTGTCAAAGCCAGATGGGGGGCGGTTGGCAGACCAAGTGTTTGATCAAATGCCCCAGTCAGGGCCGGCTGTACATGGTGAGAAGATAGGTGCTGTTGGCACTCCAAGGGTCCATGAGGGGACTGTTGGGGTTGCCCAGAAGGCCCCATGGGTTAACCTTTTTAGGGACAATCGCAATTTGGGCAAGGGGATTATGCTGGAAGAGATGGAAGTAGGTGGAGACCTTGTGATGTTAGAGGAGGATGACGTGGATGTTGTCGAGGAGGCCTGGGGCTACTGTTTGGTGGGCCTATTTGCGGGCAGGTTTCCGGGTTTGGCGGCTGTCAATAAGTTGAGGGAGGGATGGAAGGTGAACTGCACTCATTGGAGGCATCGTTCGGGGTGGCTAGTATTCAAATTCCAATCGGACGAGGATAGACTTAAGGTATTGAATGGTGGACCGTACTTTGCGTACGGGAGTAATTTGATGCTGAAAATATTGCCGAGTTGCTTCAGGTTTGAGAGAGAGGATGTTTCCTCAGTTCCAATTTGGATCCAGCTGCCGGACCTCCCTCTTGATTGCTGGAATGCTTGTGCCCTCAGCAAGATTGTGTCCAGGGTGGGCAAGCCCATTACTACTGATAAAATGACTCTGACTAAGGAGAGGCTCTCCTTTGCGAGAGTATTGGTTGAGGTGGATGTATCGTCAGAAATTGTCTCGGATGTGGAAATTAGGCTTCCGACGGGGGTGGTGTATCATCAATTGGTGATATCCGAGTTTACTCCCAAATTCTGTAAAAGGTGCAAGACTTTTGGGCATGTGGAGGGGTCTTGCGGCAAAGGATCAGAGGGGAGGCAACATACGGCGTATGTTGCTAAGAAGAAGACTCTCTCGGCTGGGGTTGGTCGGTCTGCCCCCAATGCTCCAGGTACTGTTTTGAAACCTATTGATACGCCTGTGGTGGAGGATCGGGTAGGTAGTGGTGCAGGCCAGGCTGGTACCGGTTTTGCGCCTGCTGTGGTGGGCGACATGAGGGGTGCCAAGTTGGGGGTGGACAGGTGTCCCTCGGCTGCTGTTCTCCCGGCTGTTGCTTGTGCCCCTGCTGTGAAGCCTCCGGGGACTATATTAAAAAATCTGCTCCGCCTGTGGTGGAGGTTCTGGTTGATAGAGGTGCAGGCCACCCTGGTGAGGGTAGTTTGCCGGCAGTGGGGGTTGACCTGGAGATTGAAGAGGATGACAGTTCTGATGAGGAGTGCTTCAGTCAGGGCCAGATGGGGGCTGGCCTGCTGCCGGCGAAGGCTCCTATGGTGGCTGAACAGATTGCTAATCCGATGTGCACAGTGGAGGACCTGGATACTGGAGATGTGGGTTGGACTAGAGTTGGTAAAAAGGGGCAGAATAAGAAGAAGGCTGGACAGCCGGAGGTGGCTGCTGTCCAGCGACAGTCTGATGAGGAGGGTTTGCAGGGTGGTGCTCTCATTCCTGGTCGGAGGGGTCAGACGGAGATAAGTGGTTTGTCCCCATATGTACCAAGGTGGAAAGGGAAGGGGAGGGGGAAAGGCCGGCAATCTTTCAATGGATGGAGTAATTACTAGTAGGAGTTCCAGAGGTAGTCGACTTGGAAGTGGACCTAGTCGACTTGGGGACGGCCAAGTCGACTACTCGTTTAGTCCTGGTCGACTATCTCTGTTACAGGGAGCTATGTGTCCGGGATCGGTCAACTTGGTATTGTGCCTAGTCGACTTGAGGTGCGCCAAGTCGACTAAGGCCTTTGATTTAGTCGACTAACATTGACTCAGGAGGTTATTTCCTTGTAAGTTATGTTTTGCCTTTGGGCAGGTGGGTGTTAGGGATTGTAAGAATGTTGTGATCCTCATGTGGGCATCTTAGGGTAGATTTTGGTGATGTAGCTCTGTTCGGGGCTGCTGCATGGATATTTGTAGATACCTTTTTTGGGAAATATAAATTTACATTCTCCAAAAAGAACGAAGTTTAACTCAGGTATTTTTCAGATTCAAAGAGTTGCTTTCATAAAAATCAAACAAGAGAGAGAAGCTAGAAGAGATTAAGTAGTGAGCCCAGAAGATGATTTAGCTACTCATGATGAAAGAAAAACAAACAGGAGAATAAAATTAAGCATAAACATACAGAATTTGAGTCGAGTTGAATAAGCGAGTTGAAGCTCATTTGATTGTCATTTTAAAGATGAATTACACACTCAATTCCACTCTTCTCTATTTGCTAGTCTAAACTGAAAAATAAAGAGGAGATACAACTTCTTCAAACTATCTAACAATACTCTTAAAACTCTAAATAATGAACAATAATTCTAATCCTAATCTTCACTTCCTTCTTCTCTGTGGTATTTATAGGAAAAAACCAGAAGGGAGAGGACGTAAGAAGATTGGGGGAGCAAATCTCCCCAACAACCATAACAATGTCGCGGAAATACGGCTAGGGCCGCGTTTCCGTGGCCCTGGTGTGGCCAGGTGGCCACACCCAAATGGTGGAGGTCCCATATTTTGCGAATTTATTTTATCTTATTCTAAATTTTCCATCTCAGCTCCTGGTTTTGACGAAACGGTCTTTTATCTCTGGCTTTAAATCGATTGATTTGTAAAGATCCATTTTAACTGATATTCAATCAATTTCATCCTCTCCGATCTGCCTCGATCTGCCCTGATATTCTAATTTCAAATTAATTCTGATTTAAATCAGAATTTTGATGGGCTTTGGGCTCGTTTCTCTTCCCTTTCTTTTAGCAATGGGCCTACATTTAACAAAGAAGAATAAGACTTATTAATAGGATTTATCTTTATTAGATAAAAATATGATAATGTGACAATATATATGCAATTTATGTGACCGATCACACTCCCACACTTATCTTTTGCTCACCCCGAGCAAAACATCAAACTAATTCTAATCAATTATTAGACCACTTTTGCAGGTTACTCGATTACACTGAGCATGTACAACAAGCCGTTAAACGTCTGGTTACCCTAGAGGACGAGTTATGTCTTGTGAGGGTTTTCAGTGGATTGCACCTACAAAATTCATAAAGAAAGGAAAAATGTTAGCATTTTTGAAAAGCATTTGAAAAGATAGAAAATATTTGAGGTATTGTTGTAAGAGTTCAAGTAATCTATAAGTTATAGGAAAATTGAATTTTTCATTCCTAAACTTAATCTCTATTCAAATATATGTCCTCAATCAAAATAAGGAGTCAAATTGTGTTTCTCATCTATTCTATTACTTTACCCTGAGTCATATGCACCATCATGGCCATGAAGTTTGACTAAGGGTTCCTTAACGTTAACTCATATGCCTTATTTATATTTATTTTTGGTGATAATTATTTATCAATTCCATTAGGCTTTCTAATCTGCCCATGTAATGTGCCTTTAGTCGGTGACACCCAAACCGGACAGTTTTAGGGCACCAGGTTGGAAAACACCCCTAAGGACTTAAACACTCGAGCAGACAAGGACACGAACTAATGGTTTTTATTTATAAAATATACCCCTTTTAGGCTTGAATACTTATGCTTCATGAGGCACAAATACCCAGCTTAATTAGAGGATTTATATATATATATTTTTAAACTTATCTAATTATCTTTTGCATAAATACCAAGGCTTTCTTAGGCCAAAGCACCTACCTAATCAATAATTAGATTTATTTATTTTTCATAGATATACGTACATACATATATATATATTTTATAAGGCATAAGAATCTTTATTTTTGAACCCTAAGTGTGTAAGTGTATAAGGTGTGCATATTTCTTCAAGGTAAATATCAAGACTAAATTACTTTCACAAATTTTCTTTCTAACCTTAGAAATCAAAAAAATAATTTATTTTGACCAAGTATAAGAAATCCTAATTATGATTCTCCTATTCTTTAAAATTGACTTAATTTCTTAAAAAAATATGTCAAAATATTGTTTCTATTTTCAAAAGTTTTTAAAAGTAAAGAAAATGTTAATAATTTTTTTGAATAATAAAAATAAAACCTAAGTTATGTTAGAACCCTCCCCCACACCTATCTCATGCATTATCCTCAATGTATAAATTAATGCATAGATGCATGAAAAAGAAGAAGGGGAAGGAAAATATTACCTTAAGGCGGTGGTTCCGGTGGTGGTCTAATTAGGTCAAGGGTTTCTACCCAATCAAGAGAATATGGTGGTTCACGGAATCCACCTTTATTGACCTATTTTCTATTAACATATTTAGATTCCCCAATATGAATAGGATCATGAAAGATCCTATCGTGAAACTTACTCCCTTTATATGACCAATCCTGGAAAATCATCACAGAGTCATCATAGTTTATACTATATCCAACAAAAGAATGTGACTAGGTAGAATGGTTGACTTGGACTCAAGAATGATAGGTTCAGGAACCAATACTAACTTGAGAAAAATCAACTTTGGGTTCGAGAGTTAGTTTTGGTTCAAGCGTTGAGTCCAAGTCCAAGAATTGATATTCACATTCTTTTTTTATCAATGGAATGTAACTATCCAAAATTGGCGATTCAATTTCTAAATTTATGGGTACGGGAATAAATGTTGGCTCAGAAAATTAGTCCAAATTGGGTAAGAATATCAGAGTCAATATAGATTCGAAGATGAAAACTGAATCACAAAGTTGGGGATCAGGTTCACATTCATGATCAAGTTTAATCTCATTAAAATGAAAACTTGTCAATCATCAATGGGTTGATATTTGTCAAGTTCAAGGCTTTGTGGTGAAATTGAATCTTGGTAAAGTCTTTAAGATACCATGATTCTTGTTTTTCATCAATATGGCTAGAAGTGTTGGGAATAGTCAAAGATTAAATAGGGAGAGTTTCTTTATTCCTACGCATGTTCTCCAATCTACTAATTCTTACTTCAATCATATCGAATGGATCATTTTGGCATTGAATCATGGTTTTCATACTCTTTTCTAAGTTGGCATGTTCTCCTTGAAGAATAGAATAAGGATCTGTGACTTGAAAATTTTGACAGGATTTTGAGTCTTCTAAATTTTGAATTCATCGCTCAAGCTCATCTAAGGCTTCCATCCTCTTTTCCCAGTCAATTGATTCTTCTAATGGTGTTCGGGAGAAGGAGTATATGAAGTTGGATATTTTGGTAGGGTAGTTGACAATATGACTCGGAGGAGTTGTATCCCCATTGACTCTGTGAAGAGTAGTGATGATTATTCCAGTCATGTTCATAGTATTGGGACTGGGGCATGTAATGATTCAGATAAGACCAATCCGGCACACTAGGTTGGCTAAAGTTATGATATGTCGGGTTGGTAATATCTGAAAAAGAGGTTATGGTGTAACATGGATTACCATTAAAATTGAAAAAATTGTTGTTATAAGCCATATCACACAAGGAATGTCAAACACAAACAAAGAAAAATAAACAATAAGCAAACAAATAAAAGAAAAGAAAAAAAATCTAGCCTAAGTTAGGGTAGACCTTAAACCTAGACGACTCCTAACTGGTTAGACAATCCACGAGGGGTATATTGCCGAATCTGACCACAAGTTAATCGGCCAGGTAGGGGTAAGATTGGAGGGAGGTATCCGTGCTTAAAGCAACGAGCCTAATTATGCCAAACCACCAGCCTTCGGGGTTTCGCCCCTCAATCCCCAACCTTAGACGCTGATTTGGCAAGAGTCAAATTCAAATCAACTTCCCCCTTAGGTCAGTCTCCTATTTGAGTCCGAGATGTCCCTAGGGCTAATATCTACTCAGTTATAGTTAGGCTTGGGTTAATGAGTGAAGAGATTGTTTGTGGGCTAAGGGAGGGTAATGACTTTCCCACCTTATCTTGTTTATAGGACAAACCCTTAAGATTGATTGTGCAAAGTGTGCAAGATATAGAAAAGTAACATTCACAAGCAAATATCACCCAACAATGTTTCCTAAACTATATGCTATGCATACATACCTTCTGCTCCAGCACTCTTCAACAGTAATTAAAATGTAAACGATTTAGACACACGCCTAAATGTAAGTCTAAACCGTTTTTAGCATTTAATAAACATTATTTTACTGTTGAGGTTAGAAAGTAAGTACAGTGAGATAAATAAGGAAATAAATTACTACAGAATTTTAGCTTTATAATTCAGTCAACCTGCAAAAATACAGGTTAGTAGTTCACTCAGATTGCCACAGAAATGTAGAAAATCTGAGGGTTTATGGGCTCTGCGTTCTTGAGCAGAGTTTAGGGCCACTTATATGTCCACTGTAGCAAAAATTCCTTGTTGTTAAATCTGTACACCAAGAACAAAGGAGAAAATTAACAAAAAATGTAAATCTAAAAAGAGAATAACTTACCGTCCCTCCCTGGCAATAGCGCCAAAAATTGATTGCAATAAAGAAGCAATGAGAATTACCATCTAGCTTTGGGCTAACAGGTCGTATCCACGAGGAGGAATGCGATGAAAGTTTTTCGATGTTTTTGTTAAGAAAGCAAAGAGTGGTGCATGTTTTTTAGTTGAAAAGAGAATGGAGAGAAGGAAAGTGATCTAAAGAAAATTTTAAATTTAGATAAGGCTTTTAGAAAATGATTTGAGTGTGATGTGATTTAAATTATAAAAAGGATCTGAACTGACTAATTTTCTACTCAACTACGTACTCATCTCAAGAACATTTGGTGCATCACTTTTGTCATAGGAAAAAAACTTTTAGTTTCTTTTAATGTCCAAGTAAAACAAATAAGATGGTTTGGTTTAAATCTTAAGCCCTTTCTTAACACATCATTAAAAAGAGAATGTTAAACCATGAAGCGCGAAGAAGCAAGTATGGAATAATAATAGTTTAAAAAGATTTGTGCTTTGAAAGTCTAAGTTTAAAATAAAGACATCCTCATGTGCTTTCAAGACAAAGTTTAACTCAGATATTTTTCTGATTCAAAAGAGTTGTTTTCATAAAAATCAATCAAGAGAGAGGAGGTAGAAGAGATTAATTAGTGAGCCCAAAAGATGATTTAGCTACTCATGATGAAAGAAAAATAAACAAGAGAATGAAAATCAAATATAAACACACCGAATTTGAGTCGAGTTGAATAAGCGAATTGAAGCTCTTTTGATTGTCACTTCAAAGCTGAATTACACACTCAATTCCACTCTTCTCTCTTTACTGGTCTAAACTGAAAAATAAAGAGGAGATATAACTTCTCCAAACTATCTAACAATACTCCTAAAATCTTAAAAATGAGTAATAATTCTAATCCTAGTCTTTGCTCCCTTCTTCTCTATCGAAAATGGTATTTATAGGAAAAAAAATTAGGAGGGAGAGGGTGTAAGAAGATTGGGGGAGCAAACGCTCCCCCAACAACCATAACAATGCCGCAGAAACGCGGCTAGGGCCGCGTTTCCGCGGCCCTGGTATGGCCAGGTGGCCACACCCAAATGGTGGAGGTCCCATATTTTGTAATTTTATTTTATCTTATTCTGGATTTCCCGTCTCAGCTCCTGTTTTTGACGAAATGACCTTTTATCTCTAGCTTTAAACCGATTGATTTGTAAAGATCCATTTTAACTGATGTTCAACCGATTTCATCCTTTCCGATCTGCCTCGATCTGTCCTGATCTTCTAATTTTGAATTAATTCTGATTTAAATCAGAATTTTGATGGGCTTTTGGGCTCGTTTCTCTTCCCTTTCTTTAGCAATGGGCCTACATTTAACAAAGAAGAATAAGACTTATTAATAGGATTTATTAGGTAAAAAAACATGGTAATGTGATAATATATATGCAATATATGTGACCGATCAGATGGAGAATATAAGGTATGACCTGAAGAAAAGGTCCGACTTAACTTTGGCGAAGAAAGACGAACACTACTCTGATCTTTCGTCCCAAAAGAGAAGTCCCTTGACTACTATCATCAAACTCAGAGGGGGATAGACTACATATCAACTGAAATCCCATCAGGCTCCGAGTCTGAAGAATTGTTATATCGCGATCACTCGTCAAGCACGTCATCATGGGAATCAAATATTAGTGTCAACGCTATCTTTGAAGATCTTTTAGTCAATATACTTTCAACTAGCCATCTAGATGAAGACAAGGATGAAGAAATGATTCAGTCAGACACCATTCCCTAGATCAAACACCTGAATACTCTCTTGGACATCTGCCTCGAGTAGCGTGAGCCATCCACAGATGATAAAGTAATTCTGAACCTAGAAGATAAGGTTAACCCCAAACTAATCTTCATAAGTGAGAGCTTACCGCACTCTGGGAAAAAAGACCTAATACATCTTATACAAGAGTACATAGACGTCTTCGCTTGAAACTATGAGGACATGCCCGGACTTGATTCTCAAGTGGCTATGAATTGCATCAACATTAATCCAGACGTGAAACTAGTCAAGCAACAGCAACGATGGTTTCGTCATACATAATGGAGGCAATTGAATCGGAAGTTCAAAAGCTCAAAAACTGTAGTTTCATCAGGTAAGAACATCACCCTGACTGGGTAGCCAACATCGTACTAGTCACCAGAAGAATAGGAAGATCCCGATTTGCAATGACTTCCTTAATCTGAATGCTGCCTGTCCGAAATATGAGTTTCCTCACCCGATCACGAATGTTATGATCGACAATACGTGCGATTTCTAGAGGATATCCTTCATGGATAAATTTTTAGGATACAATCAAATAAAGATGTACCCTGAAGATTAAAACTATACATCTTTCAGCATACCACTGAAGGTGTATTGCTACATCGTGATGCCCTTCAGCTTGAAGAACACGAAGGCGACATATCAACGACCAATGAATATAATCTTTGACGAGCATATACGCAAGATAGATATTGTAGTAAAGAGCCGTGCTAAAGATGATCACATTGCAGATCTAAAGAGAGTATTCAATATTATGCGGGCGCATCAACTGAAGATGAACTTAATCAAGTCTTTCTTGGGAGTAACCAGTGGTAAATTCTTTGGGTTCATTATGACATCCAAAGGAATCCATCTCAACCTGGAGAAAGTCCTTGCCATTCAGGAGATACAACCTCCAAAAAATCTCAGAGAACTCAGAGGGTTGCAAGGATGACTGGCTTACATCTGAAGATTCTTATCGAATCATTCAGGACATTGCCAATCCTTCACCAAGCTAATGAAAAAGAGAGTCTCATTTATCTGGAATAATGCTTCCTAAGAAGCATTCAAGGAAATCAAGAAGTACCTCATGCATTCGCCCGTCCTCACAGCTCCAGTGTCAGGGAGACCCATACTGATAAACGGTCAAGGTATGGATCACTCTCTAGGAGCCTTATTAGCCCAGAATAATGATCAGGAAGACGATTAAGCAATCTACTACCAAAGTAGAACCATGATCGGAGCAGAACGTCATTACAACCCGGTCGAAAAGGAGTGTCTAGCCTTAGCCTTTGCTGTCCAGAAAATGTGACACTGGTGGGCCAGACTATTCACGTCATTTCGAAAGTTAATCCTTTGAAGTTGATTATGATGAAACCGTCATCGCTAAATGATCAATTGGCAAAATGGGCTATATTGTTCTCGCAATACGAGATGCAATTCTTGCCACATAAAGCTACAAAAGGACAAACAATGGCAGACTTCTTAGCCGAATATCCAGATCCAAGAGCAACCAGACTTTAAGAAGATCTGCCAGATGAGATCACTGAAGTCTACATGACCGAAACATCTTTCGAAGAGCAAGTATGGCAATTATTTTTCGACATTGCAGGGATGAGTCCCACAGGAAATATTGTAGCTGAAGTGGTGGTAGTGTTCGTATCTCCACAAAACTACCTGATCCCTCATGCATTCTCATTAACTATGCCATGTTCCAATAACATTATGGAATACAATGTTCTCTTGATTGGGATATAACTTGCTGAAGAGATTGGAGTCAAAAATCTCAAAGCATACGGTGATTCAAAATCATCGTCAACCAGGTTCGCGGGAGTATGAAGTCTGACATGAAGACTTGGTGCCCTATCACAATGCAACCATTAACATGGCAGAGAAGTTCAAAAGTTTCTACATTGACCATGTATCATGTCAGCAAAATACGCATGCAGATGCATTGGCGTCTCTCACAGATTCGTTAGCCCTTCCAGCTAGAGCCGCAGAGAAAGTACTCGTCTATAGCTACGACTTGTACTGCCCAAACTTCGCCTTTGAAGAAAATCAAACTCCTAGAGAAGACCTTCAAGTCGAAGAGGTTCTGGAGACTTCAATAGGTCCAGAACTCAGGGATTAGTGATTCTCATTCATCGACTTTATCTTATATAGCATCTTGCCCGACGACCCCAAGGAGGCAGCCGCCATCAGAAGAAAGGCTCCTCGATTTTACTACAATGCGATTACACAAATATTATATCGCCGATCGTATGATATTTTACTCCGCTGTCTTTCATACAAAGAGGCATATGAGGTACTCAAGGAAGCTCACGGCGGTATGTGCGGAACTCACCATCCCTGACCCAAGCTCGGACATCGGCTTAGAAGACTTGAATACTATTGGCCGAGATGATCCCTGACGCCATCGCCTATGCTAAGTGATGCCATGCATGTCAGATCCACGATGATTTTGTCCATCAAGCACCGGGACATCTTCATCTAACGTCTTCTTCATGGCCATTTGCGATATGGAGACTGGATGTTATCAGACCCATCAACCCTCCAACATCTAAAGGACGTCACTTTATCTTGTCCATAACTGATTACTTCTCTAAATGGGCGGAAGTCGTTCCCCTGAAAGAAGTATAGACATCAAACATGACCAAATTCATCAAGCACACGTACTCTATCGCTTTGGCGTACCCGACGAATTATCCACGACAATGGACCCTAATTTGTCTGCCAAGCATTTCAAAAGTTCTATAATTAGTTCAGGATCCAGAGTGTGTCTTCAACAGCATACTATCCAGCTACTAACAATCGCAGAAGCTTTTAACAAAACTATTAGAAAGCCTCTCAAGAAGTTCATCCTGAAAAGCCAATGTAACTGGGATGTCAAATTAGGCGAATGCCTCTGAGCCTACCGCACAACTGTGAGAACCCTGACAAAGGCTATGCCACTCTCCTTGGTGTACAGATATGAAGTTGCACTCCACTGGAAGTTCAAATTTCATCTCTGCGCATTGCTTTAACAATGAATATGACATACGAGGAGAAGCATCGATTGTGACTCCAGGAGTTAGAAGCTTTGGACGATAAATGTTTGCAAGATCAACAACAAATCGAGCTCTATGAAGCTCGAATTTCCAGAGCCTTTGATAAGAAAGTCAGAGAACGGATTTTCTAGAAAGGCGACCTTATCTTACCTGTCAGAAGACCCATAATTATGACACATAAGACTAAAGAAAAATTCTAACCCAAATGAGAAGGACTATTTATAGTAGAGTCAGTCTATTCAAATAGAGCATACCACCTTATAACTCTGGATGGCGATACGATGCCGATGAACGACATATTCTTGATTAAGTACTATCCTTAAAGGGATACCTCTCATGATCAAATTAACACTACACCTCTGATTAAAGATTCACCCTAATCAGTTAGATGGATTAGGGTTTGAGATCCAAGATGCTTGGGAGAGCACCAAACAAAAGCTTCCTGATTCAATGGATCACATCATGTTTGATTGATGCCAGGCCGATCAAACATTAATGACATTATGATGCATGATGTCAACATTGAAGCAATGATGAAGTTGAAAACTCCAGATTTAGCCTTGTCACTCTTCTCATGATCAAGTTAACACTACAATTCTGATCAAAGATTCACCTTGATTACTTAGATGGATTAGGGTTTAAGATCCAAGATGTTTGGGAGAGCGCCAAAGAAAAAGCTTCTTCACTCAATAGATCACATCACGGTTGGTTGAGATCGAGCCGATCGAATATCAGTGTCCAATGATACATGATATAAATATTAAAGAAAAGGCAAAGGCAAAATACCAATTTTTAGCCTAATCGTTCTTCTCTAGTATAAAATAATCTCTCTCCCTTCAACATGAGTATAGTAGTGTTCATCGATCGATGACCGCTCATCCAACTTATGCAATACTCGATCAATAACTTTCATCAAGAGATGTCTTTTTTCATCCTCCAAAGTTGGTTGTATAAGCAAAGGCAGGATCTTATTGAATAGCGGGCCAATCCTAAGCTTTCTGGCCTTATCAGCAAACTTATTTATGAACTGGCGAAGCACCGCCATTCTCAGAGGAGTTCTATTGCCCCAAAATTTGATTGAACTAAAATTGCACAGAAAAATACAGAATTTAGAAACAGTGCTAAGTCCTTAATGCTACCGTATAACCTAGAGCTAATGGGTCGTGATCCATAAGAAAGGACAGCAATGGAAGCTTTTAGTAAATTCCTTCTTTTAGTTTACAGAGACATGTTAAAAGTTCTCTTTTTAGTTTTATAAAAAGAAAATAAAAATATTAAGTTAGGCTAAGAAGGAGTAGTAGAAGAAGAAGCTGTATTGTTGTTTTGAATATAATAGAGAGGAAAAAGAAATAAAAAGGAGAAATGTTAGTTTTGAAAGTATGATTTTATACTAATGAAATGGAAAAGAAACCAAACAAAGGAGTACTTACCTCTGTTATTGAATCTTAGTGAAGACTTACCTTAGAGTGAAGTAAAGCGAAGTAGTAGAAAGAATAAATGAAAGCAGAGCTTCGACTAGATCAAGCACAATTAAGAAGGTTGAAAATTATATTGATTGTCACTTCAATACAACTCTCTCTTAAAGAAGGATTACATCCAGTGTAACTCTACATATAACTCTTTCTCTTCTTCTCTCATGCAACTCTCTAACCTAAGCTATAAAGAAAGCATAAAATAACATTTAAAAAGAAAGAAAAACTAAAACTAAACTAAAACAGAAACTAACTTAGAATCTCTCTTTGCAAATTGATGCCCTTTTTCCTTCAAAAATTGCAGTATTTATAGGATAAAAAGAGTGTCAAAGGATGGTGAAGAGATGAGCTCAAATCATTGGCCCAACAACCAATATCCTTATCCATGGTATCCCTTTGTATACTGATAAATTCATCTCTGGACTTCTAAATTTGGGATTATCTTTGTTGATTTCTCAAGTAAAGATAATAAATCCAAAATAAATCCGATTTTTGGAAAAGATTTGGGAATATTCTCTCTCTGTTATACCATATTTTCTAATAAGATTTGCCTTTGGATTTGGCAATATCCTCTTTTATCTTCAAGAAACCAAATAGATCCATATAAATCTGATTTAACTGATCTTTATTTGGTATTATCTTCAGGTAATCAAAAAGACCCAATTAAATTAGAATTTAAATAGATTTTATTTGGTCTTATATTTTCTCCCTTCATTAAGACAAATCTGCAAAATAAGACATTAAGACAAGAAATGAGCACGATTTATTATAGGATAGATGTATGAATATAATAATAGTATGCAATAAATGTGTACAATCACATCCCACACCTATCTTTTGCTCGTCCTCGAGTAAAACAAGTAAAATAGAGATAACCTAATCTAACTCACTTTCGGAGGAATCACGGTTGCACTTAGTACGTACAACAAGTCGTTAAACCTTTAGGCTACCCCTAGAGGACGAATTTTGTCTCGTGAGAGTTTTCAGTGGATTACACTCACAAAATTAATAAAGAAAGAGAAATAAAGTGTTAGTATTTTTAAAAACACATTTTGAAAAGAAAAGAAATATTTGAAGTATTTTTGTAAGAATTAAGCAATCTATAAGTTATAGGATTACCAGACTATTCATTCTTAAACTTATTCTCTATTCAAAAACTTGTTATCAATCAAGATTAGGAGTCAAAATGTACATCTAGTCTATTATTTTACCCTAAGTTATATGCACCTTCGTGACCGTGAATATTTGACTAAGGATTCTTCAACTTTAATTCTTATACCTTATTATATATATTATCTTAGCTGTAATATCTTTTAGTTCTATTAGGCTTTCTAATTCGCCCATATAACGAACCTTGTGACTCCCAAACCGGACTGTATTAGGGCACTGGGCGAGAAAACACCCCTAGGACTTAAGGACTCGAGCAAACAAGTTTGGGTTCACATTTATTGAATATGACTATCCAAAATAGGTGGTTCATGTTCAAAATCTATAGGTATGGAAATCAGTGTTGGCTCAAAAATTGGGTCCAAATCGGATAAGAATATCGGAGTCAACGTAAATTCGAAAAGTGGAACTGAATCACAAATTGGGGATCGGTGTCACATTCAGAATCAAGTTTAATTTCATTGAAATGAAAACTTGCCAATTTGTGAATGGTTTGGTATTGGTCAAGCCCAGGATGGAGTGATGAAATTGAATCTTGATTATAGTTTCCAAGACACAATGATTCTTGATTCCTATCAATATGGTTAGAAAAATCGGGAATTGTCAAAGATTAGATGGGGAGAGTTTTCTCTTCCTTATCATTTGTGTTGACCAAACTACCTAATTGTGGTTCTAACATATTGATGGATTGGTTCAAAGAATTTTGGCTTCGAATCAAGAATTTCATACTCTTTTCTCAGTTCAATAAGTTCTTGTTGTGGTGGGACTTGAAAAATAGAGTAAGGATCTTGGACATGAGAATTTTAGTGAGTATTGAGTCCGTCGAGATTTGGAATTATCATTTGGACTCAAAAGAAAGGCTTCGAAACTCTTTTCTAAAGAAGATTTTTCTTTTATAAGTTGATCTAGATATTGAGTTTATGAAGCTGAATGTTGGTCAGGTCGTTAATAGTATGATTTAGGGGAGTTGTATCCCTACTAACTCGGTGAAGAGTGGTGATGATCAACCCAATCTTATTCATGATACTAGGACTGGGGCATATACTGATTCAGATAAAATCAATCTGGCATACTTAGTTGGTTAAAGTTATGAAATGTCGGGTTGGTAATATCCGAGTCAAAAGAGAATTTGGTGAAGTATGGATCACTATATGCATTAGAATAATTGTAATTGTAATCCATATCATAAAAATGTCAAAAACAAAAATAAAAACAAACAGGCAAATAAACAAAGAAATATCTAGCCTAATTTAGGGTAGACCTTAGACCTACATGACTCCTAACTGGTTAGACTGTCCACGGGGAGTATATTGCAGAATCTAACCAAAAGTTAATCGGCTAGATCAGGGCAAAATTGGTGAGAGCTATCCTTACAAAAAGCGATGAGCCTAATTAAGCCAAACCACCAGTCTTTGAGGTTTCACCTCTCAATCCCCAACCTTTGACACCAATTTCGTAAGAGTCAAATTCTAATCAACTTCCCTTTAGGTCTGTCTCCTATTGAATCTGATTGGTCATTGATATAGCATATTCATTGTCACATTCCTATATTCTTAGATAAAATCTATTATTTAATCATTTTTATCATTTAAATTGTGTAAGTTTTTACTAAAGGAGAGCGAAGAGAAAATGAGCCCAAAACCCACTTATATTTATATTTAAATTAGGGGGACAAATATTCAGAAGATATTAGGGGGCTGAACTGAAGATCAAAGTAAATCAGAGAGATAATACCAAATGGAAATCGATTAATTTTGGAATTTTATGAATCCATTTCGGTTAGCTGAAGATCAATAGTAATATCATCAAAACCAAAAGCAAACGAAAAAATTAGTTGGATAAACGGACGAAATAACCCATCAGGGATCCTCACTCTCTGGATGTGGCATGGGCGTGGATCCGCGGCAATGTAAAGAGATATGGGAGAGTATTTGCTCCCTTTATTTTCAGACACACTCCCTTTATGTTTTTGCTTTAAATACTGCATTTTCTGAAGTTTACAGGTGACGATTAGGTAGAAAAGGATTCTTAGGCTAGTTTTCACTCTAGTTTAGTATATTTTTTCATTTTTATTTTAATATAATTTTTATTTCTTTGTAAACATAGGTTAAACAGAGATTCATGTAAGTAAGAGAGAGATTTATGTTGAGAGTGACACCGATGTTACCTTTCTCCTTTCTTTCGTCGTTTCACTATGTAATCAAAATGTATGAATTTTTATGTTCTTCTTTGTTTTCGTGTTCTTTTTCTTTTCTTTTTTTACTCTTTCTCTTTTAGTTTTGATGATAATTCAAGTGAGTCGAATAGTATTGATATTTTCTTGCATTAGCGAGTGCCACCGATAGCTCATGACGATAGATTCCTCCCTATGTTTGTACCATTACATACTTGCTTGAAGAAGCCTCGATGATGAAATGTGAATTGGGACTGAGTTTAATCTTATGAGTTATGCGTTGATCGCTTCCAGATCAAGGTAAACATGCAACAAATCCAAGGTAAGTCATCAACCAAAGGAAGTAAGTATTTCTTTTAGGTTTACTTCTTTTTTTAATCCTTTAGTTTAAATCACTTCCATCACCAATTCTTTTCTTTACTCTTTTCATTTGTTTTCTTCAACTAAGTTTTCTAGTTTTCAAAATTACCATCTCCTTCTATCTACTACCTTCACAAATTAACATAGCTTTTTCTTTTTCTTTCTAAAGAATAAAGAAGATTTTTCACCATTTGAAGTAAACTAAAAGAGAACTTATAACACGCTTCCATCGCAAGTCCCTCCTTGTAGATAACGACTCGCATAGCTACTTTCTATAGAGGTAGCATTGAGTACCTTGCACTTCTATTCTTAAATTCTGAAATTCTATATTTTCTGTGCATGTAATACCTCAAATAAATTTTGGCGTCATTACTGGAGAGGAATAATAAGTAACTCTTTTTTGTTTACTTTATTGGTTAACTTACTTCTTTGTTCTTGTATACAGAAGGAGACATCAAAGAAATTTTTGCTGCAGTGAATAAGTGGCCCTGAACTCTGCTCAAGAAAGCAGAGCCCAAAAGCCCTCAGATTTGTTGCATTCCCGCGGTAATCTGAGTGAACTACTAACCTATATTTTTTTCAAGTTAGTTGAATTACAAAGTTTATGTTTCTGCAGCTATTTATTTTTTTATTTAACTCACTGTACATACTTTTTTAACCTTAACAGTAAATTGCTGCCTGTAAATGCTAAAAACGTTTAGACTTGCATTTAGACACGTGTCTACTTTGTTACATTTTCTATTTACTGTTGAGTGCTGGAGCCAAGGTATGTGTGTGTAGCATTTAGTATAAGGTTCATTCTTATATGAAATAATACTTGAGTGTTACTTTTCTGCTATATACTGGTACATTGCACTAAACTAAATTAAGGGTTTGTTTTATAAATAAGATAAGGTGGAAAGTCATTACCCTTTCTTAGCCCACAAACAATCTCCTCACTCACTAAGCCAAAATAACTTAAAACTGAGTAGACGTTGGTCCTAGGGATATTTTGGATTCAATAAAAGACTGACCTAAGAGGGAAGTTGATTAGAATTTGATTTTTGCCAAATTGGTGTCAAAGGTTGGGGATTGAGAGGCGAATCTCGAAAAATAGTAGTTTGGCATAACTAGGCCCGTTGCTTAGGCACGGATACTTACCGCTGGTCTTGCCCCTACCTGGCCGATTAACTTGTGGTCAGATTCTGTAATATACCCCTCATAGACAGTCTAACCAGTTAGGAATCGTCTAGGTCTAAGGTCTACCCGAACTAAGGCTAGATTTTTCTTTGTTTGTTTGTTTGCTTGCTTGCTTATTTTTTGCTTTTATTTTTGACATCTTTGTGATATGATTACAACTATAATTATTCCAATGCATATGGTGATTCATACTTCACACTGACCTCTTTTGACTCGGATACTACCAACCGAGCATATTATAACTTTAACCAACAAAGTATGCCGAATTAGTCTTATCTGAATAAAATATACACAATACCAATATTATGAACAAGATTGGAACAATCATCACCACCCTTCACAGAGTCAATTGAGATACAACTCCTCCAAGTCAATATTGTCAACCATCATTTTAACATTTAGTTTCAAATTTTCTTAGTCATGATCAACCAATAAAAGAAAAATCTAAGGTGACTAAGAGTATAGAAGTCATGATTGAGTCTCAAGAATAAAAACTGAAAATAATGGACTCACAATTCCCATAAAACTTTTAAATCCAAGATTCTTACTCCATTTTTCATGTCCCACGGCAAGAAGGAGAACCCATGGACTTAGACGGGAGTATGAAAATTTTGATTCAGTCTGAAAATAATATTTTTCAATCTGTCAATAGGTTAAAAGCAAAAATGAGTCATTTGATTAATATAGTGAAAGATAGGAATGAGAGAACTCTACCTAACACATTTTTGACCATTCTGATTGCTCTAGCTATATTGATAGGAACGAAGAATTATGGTGTCACAAAAGGAGACTTTAACCAACAGTCAATTTTATCACACAAATTTGAACTTGACCAATTCCAAACCTTGAATAAATTGACAAGATTTTCATCCAATGAGATTGAACTTGAATGTGAATGTGACCCTAATTTCTAACTTTGTGATTCAGTTCACTTCCTCGAATCTATGTTGACTCCGGTATCCTTACTCAATTTGAACCAATTTTCCGAGCCAACATTTATTCTCATACCCCATATATCTAGAAATTGAATCACTAACTTTGGATAGTTACATTTCATTGATGGAAAAAGAATGTGAATTTTATTTTTTTTATTTGGACCCAACTATTGAACCAATACTGACTCTCGAACCTACACTTCATTTTTTTGAATTAGTAATGGTTCCCGAACCTATCATTCTTGAGACCAAACCATCCAATTCATTATATCACATTCCTCTGTTGGATATAGGTATAGACTGTAATGACTCGGTGATGATTTTTCTGAAGGTTCACCTAAAGGGGGGGTGAATAGGTGATGGCTAATCTAATGGTCACTTAATGCCGAATGATGCGGAAGCTAAAAACAATTATGACCTAATTAAAACTTTTACACTAAACACCACGTATAACACAAGAGTGTTGCCGAATTCCCCGTGAAGGGTTCTAGACAAACTCCTCTGGATTCCCCTTGAATGGGTTGAGGTGCCGCGTTGGCTCTCTTGGTTAAATACAAGTGTTAGCAAACAACTCAAGCAAGTATATCAATTTAAGCACAAATGAATATATCAAGCATATAAAGATAGACAATAAAGCATGCAAGATATAAATGAGACAAAGAGAGAGAGAGAGTGAGCAATCGCAAACACAAGGGTATGTTTCGAGGTTCGAGCACACTTGCTCTACATCCCCGCCTTCGACACACGAAGGATTTCCACTATGCAAGATCCCAATGGATCTCTCCTCGGTGCCGCAACACCTACAAGCCCTCGGACTCTCTAGTCCCGTACACACCGCAAGCCCACCGGCTCGCCGAGGCCGCACCTCAAACACGGAGTTCGCACCCGAACTCGAAACAATGCGGACACACACGTCCGCCTCCTCAAAGGAACAAGAAAAGATCTCTTGGTGATCTAAACACTTTGATCACCAATAAAAGCTCTCACTACAACACTCCTATAAGATGAATAGCAATGGATAGCTCAAGTGTTTGTGTGAGAAAAACTAGGAAAGAGATGGTGGAGGAAAACTCAAAGAATCTCTTTTAACACACTCTAAATAAAATCTTCCCTTTTTGATTGGAAGTATTTGCACTCAAATATGTGGAGAAAACTCTTTAAAAGAATGGGAAAAACTGGCTCAAAGCTCTCCTAAAATCTTAGCTCAAAACAATGACCAAACCCCCAAATTTATAGGCCAGAAAAATATAGCCGTTGGGGTCTGTCAGAGCTGCCGGTTGACCAGCCCGGTCGACCCAACAGTCAGAAATCCGACCGTTGGAGCCACGGTCGACCGCTGGGTCGACCGACCCACTGGAGCTGAGAGTCAAACTCTCTGTCGGTCGACCCGTACGGTCGGCCGAACTTTCCAGAGAGCTCTGCTCTCTGGAGCGGTCGACCGACACGGTCGGCCGTCCTCCAGTACACAAAGGCGTGCACGTTTGTGCACGTCGGTCGACCGGTCCGGTCGACCGACTTCAGGATTAGTCGACTTATAAAGGTTACTAGTCGACTTATCCGAAACCTGAAACAGTTTTTAGGGATTAAAAAGTTAGTCTTTTTAGCTCAAATAAAATCCCATAAAATACATAAAAAACTACAAAAATAGTTTAACCAATATACTTTGATATACAAATATGCTTGCACAAAATCAAGGCATGTTATAAAAGATTGGACTATTTTTGTAACTTGGAAATATTTGGCTCATGATAAAAACTGTATTTTCCAAAACAATATTTTTCCAAAACATCTTCAAATAAAAACTAGATATTTTGAACTCATTAAAGCATAGTGTGTATGGATATGATCCACTACACAAATAAGATGAAATATCTAAGTTTTTGACATTAAGCTCTAAACTTGGTTTTGGTTGAAAGATGTAAACATGAATATCAAAAATCAAAACCACTTGAATACATATTTGGTTTTTGGTTAAAATTCTTTTCTAAAACAAAAATTCTTTTATGAAAACAATTCTATCAAGAGTGTGTGTGTATATGTACTTGAGCAATCCACCAACTATCTATCCTTTACATTTTTAACTAAAACAAAAACAAAATCTTATACCTAGACACAAGTCTTCATCTTCTTGAAGTCTTCACTTGAAGGCTTCTCATCTTCTTGACTTGGTCCAAGCTTGAACCAAAAACTCCTTGGATCACACCGTGCTAGCTCCAAATCTTGACATTTTATCCTTTGTTGAGCTATGCACCAACTAAGATCTTGATAATGAATCTGTCACTTTTTAAACACAAGATCATTAGTAAACATAACTCCATGAGTTGATCATCATCAAAACTAGGGTGATAGGCCTTTGGGCCAACAATCTCCCCCTTTTTGATGATGACAAAACTCATAAAAGTTATATATGCATGGATTAAAGTAAAGCTTCAAAGAAGCTCCCCCTTAACTCATGCATAGGCATAAATAATAATATATGACAATGAAGCTCATAAACATGTATGCAAGTATGGAGATAAAACATGCAACAAGCATAAATCAAAATCTTTTTCTCCTATTTGCAATACAAAAATATATATGCATAAACATAAATCTTACTCAACCATGCATATAAACTCAAAATCTTTCTCCCCCTTTTTGTCAATCATCAACAAAGGGGTCAAAGTAAAATCAAATCAAACAAATTTTTCTCCCCCTTTTTGTTAAAAACAAAAAGATCAAGAAGGGGTTAAACAAATCAATCAATAAAGATTTATATGCGATATACATTCATGAAGAGGAAGACGCTAAGTTAGCTTCCCTACACATATGTATTACATGAAGAAGGGATGACAAGCCCCAATTCACATAACACATATTATGTAATGCATAAGAGGAGATGTAAAGCTCCCCTTACACACGTATATCATATAAAGAAGAGTTGTCAAGCTCCTCAATTTATAATATACTCAACATGAATTTATATGTAAGAGAGATGTTAAGCTCTCCTTGCATATAGGAAATACATATCAAAACATTTTGAATTTTTCCTTTTTTTAAAAAAAAATTTTAAAGGTATCAGAGCTCTTGTAAAACAATCAAATTTTTAAGATACCAAATTGAAAATAATCATTATTGTAAAACATATTGATACCAATTGAAATTTAACAAATATGAAGTTGAAGCATTTTGATATCAATGGTAAACATAATGATCCAAAAAAATTTTATTTTTCATCATAAACTTTGTGCTTTTAAAAATGTGAACAAATTGAAAGTTAAGCACATGAAAATCATATATATGTATGAAATGAGTATACCAATTGACATTGATACATACATATATAAGAAAACAAAATATGAGTATATACAAAAATTATCAATTTAGATACCAATTGAAAGAGTCCAATGATACCAATTGACATAACAATAAGATCAAGTGTATATCTCATAACCTACCACCCTTCATATGCACAAGGTAAAAGATTTTCAATGAAGCATACAAGGCATAATCGCCCATCCATCCTCCCATCAATGGTAGGGTTTTCAAAAATAGATTTGAAAAATAAGCTTTGTTTGAAAAAACTCTACCAAATGAGGAACAATAACTAGTTAAAATAAATTTTTAAAAAACTAGTTAAAGATCCTTCAAAAACATGAAATCAAAGCATATACATTTCATGAATCATACTAAATACATAAAAGTTCAAGCACTCATAGTCCATAAAGCTCAAAATTATCTTGAAAAGTAAAAGATGAGTGTCTAAAGGTTATGTAAATAGCATTTTCATGAAAATAGACATTGAAGCTCAAAAAAAGATCATAAGTCACAAAAAAAAATCATTTTTCATTAAATAACTAATCTTCATGGTATATGTATGATTTATCCAAAACTAACAATACACATATATATCCCAAACATAAAAGAGTCTATTAATAGTATTTGCATGAAAGCATGAGACTCACGGGTATACATGTATATTTATTAGATTTGAATTAAAAATACATATACATGAAGTAAAGCATAAAATAGGGCAAAAACATGTATAAAAGAGAATCATCAAAACTAGTCTATACATATGCATATAGTGGGTACAAATGAGTATGAAGTGCAAACATATGTAAGTCACGTGTAACTCACTATTTGTACATGTATAATACAAGTTTGATAAAAACTACATCTAAGCATTTTATTACCACATGAAGTACAAAGATACATAAAACATGAACATGCTACATGATAATCAAATGAAAGAAGCATGTACATAAAAAAAATAGGAGTTTAGAGATTGTTACCAACTCCAAATCTCCAAATATGGTGGTTGTCACACCAAAGCTCCTTGATAGCGATGCGTCTAAGATGTGTCCATAAAGTCCATTGCATCCACTACCAAGGCACCAATTCTCTCACGTTTTGTGAGAGCCCTCACCTACATCAAAAGCAAATGGTGGGGGTTTTGGTACCCATATTTTCTTGGGTCCTTGGGGGTTAGTCTTGTTGTAAGGCACCCAAACATTTTTATTAGCAAAATTAAAATGATCTAACCTATCATAACAAAATTTTGCTAAATGGCCTTTGAGGCCACAATGTGTACATACGTACACCTTAGTATGCTTATGTGTAGGAGTGTGATCATGTTGTGCAACATAAGCAAATGCATGGTTATGATGTGCATGAATGTGTGGAGTTTGTTTCTTTGAAAACATTGACTCCAACCTAGAATGATTAAAAGCACAAGAGCTCAAGGTTGAGCTCAAACAATCAATTTTATTTTTCAAATTCTTAATCTCACTATCATCAATGGTAGCATGTAAAGAGTAGTGAGAAATAGAATCATTTTTCTTCTTTTTAGAAACATTTTCTTTTTCCTTTTCTTTTTCAAAAATTTCCTTCTTCAAAGAAGTGTTTTCATTTAAAACAATTTCTTTTTGAGTTTCCACCAAAATAATTTTATCTTTTAAAATAGTGTTCCCTTTACATAAATCATTTAACTTAGACATGAGGGAAACATTTTCATTTTTCAAAAACTCATTTTCTTTTTCTAAGCATGCAATGTTAGATTTAAATGAATCTTGTTCTATATGCATGCAATCAACTTTCTTTTTCAAATTTTTATTTTCCTTTTTAATCATGTCATATTTTTCAAGCAATAATTGACAAAATGTAAAAAGCTCATCATATGACATGTCTTCATCATCGGATTCGGAGTTTACCTCAAGGGGGTTATCCCGTTGGACCATATAGCACACGTTGGAGGTGTCGCTTCCAACGTCCGAATCACTCCCCGCATAGTATTGATCATTTTCGCCGAGGGAGATGAGGGTATTCCAAACTACAAAAGCCGAATCAAAGTTAGAAACTTTAGATAAATAAACATCATCTAGGGTAGACTTTAAAGCATGAAGGGCTTTTGCATTAGCCTCAAAATTCTTACCATCTAAACAATATGCATTATTAGTAGTGGCAAGATAAACATGATAACCTAGGGCTTTGAGGTACAAGGACATCTTCACCTTTCATATATGGATGTTAACAATGTCAAACATGGGTGGTGACATGAAGTCCATGGTGTGTGTACAAAAATATTGTGATTAGCCTAAAATGAGGATCTTTTACTCTAGGTTGTTAGACCCAAATCAGAGTACCAAGCTCTGATACCAATTGAAGGTTCACCTGGGGGGGTGAATAGGTGATGGCTTATCTAATGGTCACTTAATGCCGAATGATGCGGAAGTTAAAAACAATTGTGACCTAATTAAAACTTTTACACTAAACACCACGTATAACACAAGAGTGTTGCCGAATTCCCCGTGAAGGGCTCTGGACAAACTCCTTTGGATTCCCCTTGAATGGGTTGAGGTGCCGCGTTGGCTCTCTTGGTTAAATACAAGTGTTAGCAAACAAATCAAGCAAGTATATCAATTTAAGCACAAATGAATATATCAAGCATATAAAGATAGACAATAAAGCATGCAAGATATAAATGAGACAAAGAGAGAGAGAGAGAGTGAGCAATCGCAAACACAAGGGTATGTTTCGAGGTTCGAGCACACTTGCTCTACATCCCCGCCTTCGACACACGAAGGATTTCCACTATGCAAGATCCCAATGGATCTCTCCTTGGTGCCGCAACACCTACAAGCGCTCGGACTCTCTAGTCCCGTACACACCGCAAGCCCACCGGCTCGCCGAGGCCGCACCTCAAACACGGAGTTTGTACCTGAACTCGAAACAATGCGGACACACACGTCCGCCTCCTCAAAGGAACAAGAAAAGATCTCTTGGTGATCTAAACACTTTGATCACCAATAAAAGCTCTCACTACAACACTCCTATAAGATGAATAGCAATGGATAGCTCAAGTGTTTGTGTGAGAAAAACTAGGAAAGAGATGGTGGAGGAAAACTCAAAGAATCTCTTTTAACACACTCTAAATAAAATCTTCCCTTTTTGATTGGAAGTATTTGCACTCAAATATGTGGAGAAAACTCTTTTAAAAGAATGGGAAAAACTGGCTCAAAGCTCTCCTAAAATCTTAGCTCAAAACAATGACCAAACCCCCAAATTTATAGGCCAGAAAAATATAGCCGTTGGGGTCTGTTGACCCGCCGGTCGACCCGCCCGGTCGACCGCCAACAGTCAGAAATCCGACCGTTGGAGCCACGGTCGACCGCTGGGTCGACCGACTCACTGGAGCTGAGAGTCAAACTCTCTGTCGGTCGACCCGTACGGTCGGCCGAACTTTCCAGAGAGCTCTGCTCTCTGGAGCGGTCGACCGACACGGTCGGCCGTCCTCCAGTACACAAAGGCGTGCACGTTTGTGCACGTCGGTCGACCGGTCCGGTCGACCGACTTCAGAATTAGTCGACTTATAAAGGTTACTAGTCGACTTATCTGAAGCCTGAAACAGTTTTTAGGGATTAAAAGTTAGTCTTTTTGGCTCAAATAAAATCCCATAAAATACATAAAAAACTACAAAAATAGTTTAACCAATATACTTTGATATACAAACATGCTTGCACAAAATCAAGGCATGTTATAAAAGATTGGACTATTTTTGTAACTTGAAAATATTTGGCTCATGATAAAAACTGTATTTTTCAAAACAATATTTTTCCAAAACATCTTCAAATAAAAACTAGATATTTTGAACTCATTAAAGCATAGTGTGTATGGATATGATCCACTACACAAATAAGATGAAATATCTAAGTTTTTGACATTAAGCTCTAAACTATTTTGGTTGAAAGATGTAAACATGAATATCAAAAATCAAAACCACTTGAATACATATTTGGTTTTTGGTTAAAATTCTTTTCTAAAATAAAAATTCTTTTATGAAAACAATTCTATCAAGAGTGTGTGTGTATATGTACTTGAGCAATCCACCAACTATCTATCCTTTACATTTTTAACTAAAATAAAAACAAAATCTTATACCTAGACACAAGTCTTCATCTTCTTGAAGTCTTCACTTGAAGGCTTCTCATCTTCTTGACTTGGTCCAAGCTTGATCCAAAAACTCCTTGGATCACACCGTGCTAGCTCCAAATCTTGACATTTTATCCTTTGTTGAGCTATGCACCAACTAAGATCTTGATAATGAATCTGTCACTTTTTAAACACAAGATCATTAGTAAACATAACTCCATGAGTTGAACATCATCAAAACTAGGGTGATAGGCCTTTGGGCCAACATTTTCAAGATTGGTCATATGAAGAAGATAATTTTCATAATAAAATCTTGCATGATCCTATTCATATTGGAGATTGTAAATATATAAATAGAAAAGATGTAAATAAAGGTGGGTTCTATGAACCACCATATTATCTTTATTGGGTTGGCCCAATCCGACCACCAGTGGAACCACCACCTGAGGTAACATTTTCCTTTCCTTTCTTTTTTTTTTCATACATTTATGCATTCATTCATAATTTGAGGACAATGCATGAGATAGGTGTGGGGGAGGGTTCTAACATAATATAGGGTTTCTTTTTATTTAAAAGTATATCTATATATAAAATATATATAACATTTTCTTTGCTTTTAAAAACTTTTTGAAAAGAGAAACAATATTTTAACCTATTTTTTGTAAGAAATTAAGTTAATTTAAGAAATAAGAAAATCATAATTAGGATTTCTTATACTTGGTCAAAATAAGGCTATTTGTTTGATTTCTAGGGTTAGAAAGAAAATTTAAAAATGTAATTTAGTCCTGATTTTTACCTTGATAAAATATGCATACTTTATACACTTACATACTTAGAATTCAAAAACAAAGATTCTTATGCCTTATAAAAAAGAAAAAAAAGAAAATAAAATATATATATATCAAAAATGTTTCATAAAGCATCAGTATTCACACCTAAAAGTGATCCATATAATAAATAAAATCTTTAGTTTTATGGCCTTTTTTGCTCGAGTCCTCAAGTCTTTGGGGTATTTTCTCGCCTGATGCCCTAACACCGTTCGGTTTGGGAGTCATCAATTAAAGGCTTATTACAAGGGCATATTAGAAAGCCCAATAGAACTAAGGAATAGTACTACTAAAATTTTATAAATATAAGGTATAAAAGTTATAGTTGAAGAACCCCGAGTCAAATTTCACAGTCACAAATGTGTGTATGACTTACGGTAAAATAATAAACTAGATGAGAAATACAGTTTGACTCTTTGTCTTGATTGATAATAAATTTTTGAATAGAGACTAAGTTTAGGAATGGAAAGTTTATTTTTTCCATAAGTTATAGATTGCTTAATTCTTGTAATTATACTTCAAATATATTCTCTCTTTTCAAAATGCTTTTCGAAAATACTAACACTTTATTTCTTTTTCTTTATGGATTTTGTGGGTGTGGTCCACTGAAAATCCTCACAAGATAAAACTCGTTCTCTAGGGATAAACTAGACGTTTAACAGCTTGTTGCACATGCTAAGTGTAACCGTGATTCCTACGAAAGTGAGTTAAACTAAGTTAGCTCTATTTTGCTCTTTTTGTTTTGCTCGAGGACGAGCAAAAGATAAGTGTGGGGGTGTGATTGGTCACTGATATTGCTTATTCGTTATCATATTCCTATATTTTATCTTAAATAAACTCTGTTATTTAATCATTTTTATCATTTAAATTATGTAGGCCTTTACTAAAGAAGAGGGAAGAGAAAATTAACCCAAAGCCCACTTAAATTCATATTAAATTAGTGGGATAAATATTCAGAAAATATTAGGGGGCTAAACTGAAGATCGGACTAAATCAGAGGGATAATACCAAATGGAAATCGGTTAATTTTGGATTTTTATGAATCCATTTCGGTTAGCTAAAGATCAATAGTAATATCGTCAAATCCAGAAACCAAACGGAAAAATTAGTTGGATAAACAGACGAAACGCCTCATCAGGATCCCCGCTTCCTGGCCACATCCAGGCTGCGGATCCACAGCAAAAGCTGCGGATCCGTGACAACGTAAAGAGATATGGAGGAGTGTTTGCTTCCCTTATCTTCAGACGCTCTCCTCGTTTATGTTTTTGCTATAAATACTGCATTTTCTGAAGTCTACAGGTGACGATAAGGCAGAAAGGATTCTTAGGCCAGTTTTCACTTAAGTTTAGTGTAGTTTTTCATTTTTATTTTAATATAATTTTTATTTCTTTGTAAACATAAGTTAGATAGAGATTCATGTAAGTAAGAGACATTTATGTTGAGAGTGACACCGATATAACTTTCTTCTTTGTTTCATCGTTTCTCTATGTAATCAAAAGGTACAAATTTTTATGTTCTTCTTTGTTTTCTTGTTCTTCTTCTTTTACTTTTTCTCTTTTAGTTTTGATGATAATTTAAGTGAGACTAATAGCATCGGCATTGCCTTGCATTAGAGAGTGCCACCGACAGCTCATGATGATGGATTCCTCCTATGTTTGTATCATTTCATACTTGCTCGAAGAAGCCTTGATGATGTAATGTGAACTGGAACTGAGTTTAATCTTATGAGTTATGCACTGATTGCATCCAGATCAAGGTAAACATGCAACGAATCCAAGGTAAGTCATCAACCAAAGAAGGTAAGTATTTTTTTTAGATTTTTTTCTTTTCTTTTAATCCTTTAGTTTAATCACTTCCAAATCACCAACTCTTTTCTTACTCTTTTCATTTGTTTTCTTCAACTATATTTTCTAGTTTCCAAAATCACCATCTCCTTCTATCTACCACCTTCATAAATTAATATAGCTTTTTTTATTTTTAAAGAACAAAGAAGACTTTTAATCATTTCAACTAAACAAAAAGAGAACTTACAACACGCTTCTATCGCAAGTCTCTCCTTGTAGATCACGACCTGCATAGTCATTTGCTATAGTAGTAACATTGAGTACCTTGTACTTCTATTCTTAAATTCTGAAATTCTTATATTTTCTGTGCAGGTAATACCCTAATCAGAGTCTGAGATGTCCCTAGGGCCAACGTCTACTCAATTTTAAGTTAGAATGGGTTAGTGAATGAGGAGATGGTTTTTAGGCTAAGAAAGAGTAAGAACTTTCCCACCTTATCTTGTTTATAGGACAAGCCTTTAATTCATTTTAGTGCGTTGGTGCATGTATATAGCTAAATAACACTCAAGAATAAATCATACAAGTGTATTTCGTAAGCTATATGCAATGCAAACAAACCTTGCACCAACACTCTTCAATAGTAATATAAAAGAATGTAACGAAATAGATAAATGCCCTAGAATGCAATGCTTAAAAGTTTGTTAAGCATTTACAAACAATTAAGTTACTATTGAGGTTAGAACAGTATGAAGATCAAGTTAAATAGAAAAAATAAACACTGAAGAAGACTGAGAATTGTAATTCAAGCAACTTGCATTAAAACAGATTAGTAGTTTTCCTACCATGCCGCACAAACGCAATTTGGTTCGCGTTTTCACGTCAATAGTGAGGACCCTGGAGCTCTGCTTTCTAGAGCAGATACTCAGGTAAGCTATATATATCCCCATAGCTGTTGCATTCTAAAAATTAGTATGATTGAGTTGGTCTGCACACAAGAATATAGAATTTCAGAACTTTTATAACAATAGTGTAGGTACTCAATTCTACCGCTATAGCAAGTAGCTATGCGGGTCATGATCCACAAGGAGGGACTAGTGATAGAAGCTTTTTTAGCAAGTACTCTTTTAAGTTACAAAGAATGGTTAAAGTTCTTCTTTTAGCTCTTTAAAAGAAAATGAAAAAGAGTTAAAGTTAAGTTAGGAAGAAAGTGGTAGATAGAGAAGGTGGAGAAAATGGAAGTAGATATGTACAAAAAAGTTAAAAAAGAGTGAAAGAGATTTGGAAGATTGTGGAGTTGGTAATTTACACAAAAATTAAAAGAAAAAAATTAAAACCTAAAAAACTTACTTTCCTCTTCGGTGCCTGCTTACCTTTGATCCGTATCGACGATGTACCTTTGTTTGAAGGTGAGCGAAGTATGATAAATAGGATCTTCCCCATTCCCAATTTACACTATGAAATGAAGGGGCGAGCTACACTACCATAGAAGTAGATATCCATCACCATAAGCCATCAATGGCACTTGTAAAGGCAAGGCAACTACGAGGCTATCGGTTTCATTTGGATCCACAAACACAGAAAAGGGAAGCAAATAAAAATAAGAATAGAAAAGAAAAGAAAACTTCGATTTGATTCAAATAATAATGAAAGAAAAGATTACTTACACCGGTGTCATCTTCAGTATAAGCTTGCTCTATTCCTCCATGAAACTCTCCTCTCCTCTGAGTTACATAAATAAAACAAAAATTACATAAAAGGAAATAAAAAACCTAAGTTACAAACTACAAATTAGCCTAACTTCTACTCTCTGCTTGATCGTCCTTTTGCCTTTGAGATTGCAGGTATTTATAGGAGAAAATGCAGAGGGTAGAGGAGTACAAAGATAGGAGGAGATGACTATTTCTGAATTTGAATCCTCCTTGTCTCCAAACTTGATTTGATGTGGATATTCAGTTCTGATCTGCAAGTTATTGGTGTATTGATTGCTGAATATAATATATTAAATGACAGAATTAGAAATAGTAATCAACTTAAAAGTTGTAGCCTTTGAGTCTTTATTCTGGATCATTTTGAATCATCAGATTTGAGATTCGGTAACGAAAGCTATGATTCAAATACTAAAATATATCTAGTCAAAATTACTTCATCTCATCCGTTGATCTTCTCTCTATCCATTTATTCCTTTAGATTTGGACTCTGTATTTGACGTTATCCTTGATTGATCTTTATCTTTAACCACTTGATTCACAAAAAACTGAATTTAACCAACTCGATTTGGGATCATCCTCCTCTAACCAAATCGATTTAGTTAAATCTGAATTTAACTAATATTTATTTGATTTTATTCTCTTTCTCCCCATGATTATCTTCTGCAAAATAGATATTTAAGATAAGAAATTTAGCAGATTTATTACATAATAAATGTAAAAAATGTAATAACGAATAATGCAATAAATGTGTGCAATCATAGTACCTACACACCAAAATAGAGAAGAAAATAGTTAACCATTAAGAAACCAAAATAGAAAACTTACCGTCCCTCCCTGACAACGGCGCCAAAATTTGATCGAGCCAAATCTATACAAAAAAATACAGAATGTAGGAACAGTACTGGATCCTCAATGCTACCGTGTAGCTTTGAGCTAACAGGTCGTGATCCACAAAGATGGACAATGATGGAAGCTTTTAGTAAATTCCTTGTTTTAGTTTACAAAGACATGTTAAAAGTTATCTTCTTAGTTTTATAAAAGAAAATAAAAAATGTTAAGTGAGATTAAGAAGGAGATGGTAGAAGAAGAAGTTGTATTGTTGTTTTGAATATAAAAGAGAAGACAAAGAAATAAAAAGGAGAAATATTGGTTTTAGAAGTGTGATTCTAAACTAATGAAATAGAAAAGAAACCAAACAAAAGAATACTTACCTCTATTACTGAATTTTAGTGAAGACTTACCTTAGAGTGAAGTAAAGCGAAGTAGCAGAAAGAATACATGAAAGGAGAGTTTCGGTTAGATCAAACACAATGAAGAAGGTTGAAAATTATATTGGTTATCACTTCAATACAACTCTCTCATAACGAATGATTACATCCAGTGTCGCTCTACATATATCTTTTCCTCCCTTTCTCTCATGCGACTCCCTCTAACCAAAGCTATAAAGAAAGCATAAAATTATATTTGAAAAGAAAAAAAAAACTAAAACTAAACTAAAGTAGAAACTAGCCTAGAATCTCTCTTTGTAGAGTGGTACCCTTTTTTCTTTAGAAATTATAGTATTTATAGGATAAAAGGAGTATTAAAGGGTGGTGAAGAGATGAGCTCATATCATTGGCTCAATAACCAATATCCTTATCCATGTTATCCCTTTGTATACAGATAAATTCATCTCCGGAATTCTAAATTTAGGATTATCTTTATTGATTTTTCAAGTAAGGATAATAAATCCATATAAATCCAAATAAATCCAATTTAGTTGGAATAGATTTGGAATATCCTCTCTCTGTTATCCCATATTTTCTGATAAGATTTGCCTCTAAATTTGGCAATATCCCATTTTATCTTCAAGAAACCAAATTGATCCACTTAAATCTGATTTAACTGATATTTATTTGGTATTATCTTCAGTTAACTAAATAAATCCAATTAAATTAGAATTTAAATAGATTTTATTTGGTCTTATCTTTTCTGCCTTCTTAAGACAAATCTGTAAAATAAGACATTAAGACATGAAATTAGCAGGATTTATTACATAATAGATGTAAGAATATAATAATAAAATGCAATAAATGTGTACAATCACCCATTATAAATAACAAATTCATCAAACTGTTGCCCACGATTCTCTTTAGGAATAGCATAAAGCAGAGCACCGAACAACTTCCTCGTTGGAGTTCTAATCGGCACATAAAAAGCCAATTCAGGAGCGCCGAACAACTTTCTCGCTGGAGTTCTAATCGGCACATAAGAAGCTGATTCAGGAGCGGCCAACAACTTCCTTACTGGAGTTCTAATTGGCACATAAGAAGTTGATTTCAGAGAAAATGGTGCCTTCTTCGGTAAAACCCCATGGAGCTTGTACTTACTTCTTGATCTCCAGTGAGATTTTAGAAGTCATCTATGGAATGAAAACTCAGAAAGTACACCACGTTACTTAAAGTAACAAAATAATCCAATGCCTCGATGACTAAAGGATAGAGGAAACAATTGGCTTTTAAACCTAACGAAAAATTCTCGACAACTCATCATGCTGAGGGAAATAGCATGGCTAGCCCAACACAAGCATAATTGGTAAAGGCACAACAAATTTGTTGACAGCTTAGGGTTTGCTAAAAATCCTAAGGAACCTGATCCCGCCTTCCACTCCAAAATTCCTTACCAATTTCCATCCATGGAATGGTAGGATCACAAAAAACTGTAATTGTTTCCCAGCGAAATAATCACAAATTGAACCTATCACATTAACATTATATCTCTAGCAGCAAAACCGACATATCCCCAGTCGGATAGAATTTCAACTTGTGGTTCTCTTAAATAGAATGACAAGTCCACTAAAATTGCTCAAATCGCAAAATTTTCGACCAAGTTAAACAATACGCCTCTGACCAAAATTGCTCATATTGTAATACAAATCCCTGTTAAGTTAATATTACACCTATGACAGTAATCCTCTCGATTTTTGAGACATTCGATGCTAAGTTAAATATCATACCTCTAGCATCTATTTCATTGTTAAGTTAAATATCACGCCTGTCACAATGATCTTTCCTCAAGTTTTCTCATCGAAATCGAGACGTTCTATGCTGAGTTAATATCATATCTCTAGCATTCATCCTATTGTTAAGCTAACACTAAATCTATAATAGTGATTTTCTCAATTTTTTCAATGACAATGAGACCTTCTTGGTGCTAAGTTAAACACCATTCCTCTAGCATACATCCTTATCATGTTAATATCACACCTATGACAATTTAATTTGCTCAAACTGTAAATCTTAACCCGTCATGTTAACATTACACTTCTGACAGTAAAAATTTTCATAAATCCCCAATGGATCAAACTCCACTTGTTATTCTCCTCAATAAAATAACAAGTCTAAAAAATTTGTTCAAATCATGGATTCAATCTCTGTCAAGTTAACATCACACCTCTGATGGTGACCCTCTCAAATTCTCTAGTGGAATTACCTAACTTTTGATTGCTACGTTAATCGTCACCTCTAACAATTAAATTCAATCGCTTTAGTTCGCCTGATTTTCAAATACATAAAGAAAATAAAAATGAGATAAAGGCACAAAAATCACTTTTATTGTTCATATCAAAATGATAAAAGTGATACAAATACTGATAAGTGGAGTGTTACGAAAAAAAAAGAGATAAAGTGTAATATTTATAATGATCAGTTCAACAGTTTACTGGCAAAGGCAATTGATAACTCTACCGATTCAAACAGTATACCGACAACCAAATCAAAGCTCAGGTAAAATCTAGACTGTGAATCTAGTTATTTATAATGATCACCTCTGGAGGCTTCAAGCAGTACAACAGTACACTCTCGATGACCTGAATCTACATAAGATCAAGCTCAGGGCATCTCAAAAGATTGCCCGTCCAATCACAGGAGCCCAGATCAATGTGAAGTCTAAAGTATTTTGAAATCTGTCCCAGTCAACCACGGAGTTTTGAAAATTTTGGAGGGGGTTATGTAGGCTGTCTAAACTCACTATAAGACAAGTCCTCAGACGCGGACCACACTCCAATGCGAAAGTCACGTTTCAGCTCAAACGTGAACATCGCGTCTAATGATAAACACGGATCTGAGTCTGTCTGGCGTTTCTTTTTAAAACATGGAGCTCAGCCAAGCTTGCATTCCAGTTCAAACGTAGAGCTCAACCAAGCCTGCATTCAAGTTTAAATGCGGAGTTCAACCACATCCGCGTTCTAACTCAAACGCGGATCTCAATCAGAGTCATGTTCCAACTCGAATGCGGACCTAAGACAACTCCGCGTTCCAACTCAAACATAGATCTCAGTCAACTTCGCGTCTCAACTCAAATGCGAGCCTGTGAGCTTCGCGTTTCAACAACTAGAAAAGAACCCGCGAGAGTCGCGTTTCTGTTGTAACTGCCCATTACTGGGTCAACTAACACTCACGTAACGTGGAAAGTTAATCTCTATTATGAAGAGATTCTATGGGACAATTTTATCCCTGAATCTCCCTATAAATAGCCAAGAGCTATTGGGGAGGGTGGTTTTTTTTTTTAAAAAAAGAGCAAAACAGCTACAAAGTTCAGAAAGTTTGAGTATTTAAAGAGAGAGAGAGAGAGAGAGAGCTCCAACACTTGCCATGTCCAAGTGGAGTTATTTTTTCATCTTTAAAATGATCCAAGAGAAGCTTGTCATTCGACCGGTCAATTGAGAACAAGATTCACTCTCCATCGCGACACGAAGAACCCAGCTTTAAAGAAAAAGGAGATTCAAATATCCTCCCCACTTTTGTAATCAGATTGCATCCATTATAATTTTCTTTGCAAGTAATAAGAATTTTACTTCGCATTTTTTCTGACTAAACACCCATCAGCGGAGATTTCTTGGCCGCCTCCAATTGGGAAAATCCCATCGTCGGGGCATATGGTTTGGATAGATTGCAATGATTTAGGAACATAAAATAATATTTTATTTAAAGTTGGAATGGAATACATGGAATTGAAATTGGAAAGAAATAGTCTAGTTTGTCTGGAACTAGATGGTCAATCGATCACCTTATACTGGGTGACCAAGTGTTGTGGTTAGAAAGGTTGAAGGTTCGGTAGTCCGAAAGCTGCTTCAGGAGTGTGGATGTATTCTTTGAGGAGGCCCTTTTGAATGAGCTCTTCCAGGTACTTCGGAAGGCCCAATAGTGGATGGTTTGGTGTCCTTTGGACTCATGATAGGAGCAGTATGTTGGCCGGAGGCCTTTCACCCTAGTTTCATGATGACTAGCTTATGAAGTTATGTTACTAATGATCATGTGTTTATTAATTTTTAGATATTGATCAAGATCTTAGTTGGTGTTTTAGCTTCAACAAAAGAGTCAAAGTCACATGTTGATTCAAAAGCTCGCATTTAAAGTTCGCATCAAGTACTCGAGATGGAGTCAAGCTCTTTTGGATCATGTTTGGATCGAGTCTATTTGGAGAAGAAGATCGACAAGAAAACGTCTAGGTTTGTTTATTTGTTTAGATCTTGTGTAAGGATAGTCTAGTTTTGAATTGCTCAAGTATACACACACACATAAAAGATTTATAGTTTTTTTTTCGGTTCAACCATTTTAGTTTCAAGAATTTATGTTTACATGATTTATATCTACATAGAATAAGTTTCATAGTTTATATATGTGTTTGATTCTATCTATACATATTAGAGCTTTATTGTTTAGAAAAATTATTTCTATGAGTTCTTGTGTTTTGGTTCAACATGTATACAGTTTTGAGTTTCAGATTATCAAGTATACATATATCGGTTTCATAAATAGATTTCATCAAAACAATTTTACGGTTTATATATATATATATATATATATATATATATATATATATATATATATATATATATTGAATTCATCCATATACATTAATGGTTCATATATATTTAGAAAAAACTTATTTTGTTGTATTTAATTCACGTGTTTAAGTTTTGTTTTTATCAAAACTTATTTTGATATATATTGCAAAAATAAGTTTATATTCATTTACTATGTGTATTGGATTCTATCCATACACATTATGCTTAAAATCTATTTCAATAACTTATTTTTATATTTATACAAGTTTGAGAAAAAATCAGATTTCTATTTAGAAGTTTAGTTTTTGAAAATACGGTTTTTTGTTTAAGCTTTAATTTCTTTACCAAAAAAATAGTTCACATGTTTGTATTATGTGCTGATTTTTAATCACACATATTTGTACTTCAAAGTATTTATATGAACTTATTTTTGTGAAATTATATAGGTTCAAAGTCCAAGATTTAAACCCTGAAATTTGGGTGTTTGGGCTACTTACGGTCGACCGACGTGCACACATGCACGAGCTCAACTAGTGGTTGACTGACCGGTCTACCGACTGGCTCAAGCCCACTCCCAGGCTTGGCTCGGTCGACCAGGCGGTCGATCGACAGAGAGTCGTGACTCTCTGATTTTGGGTGCGGTCGATTGGGCGATCCACCGGCAACCCCAACGGTCATAAAAATGACCGTTGGCCGATCTACCAAGTGGTCGGCCGACAGGATAGTTTGGCCTATGTTCTGAGCCCAACGGCTAGTTTCTTTTAGCCTATAAATATTGGTCCATTGGCCAGTTTTTCTTAAGATTTTTAAATGCAATATTTCAATCTTCAACTGAGTTTTTGCAGCAAGTTTTAAATAAGTTTTTGGTGCTTGTAAATCAAAATCTCTTTTTGTTTCAAAGTTTTAAAAATCAAAAGAAAATATGTTTTGAGAATCTAGTTTCTATTCTTTAATTCTTTTATCATTTCAAGAGTTTTCCCAAGTGTTTTCTTTTGTGTTTCTTTTCAAAACTTTGTGCACTCAAATACTTGAGCTCTTCATTACAAATCTATCCTCTAAAATCATTGTATTGTGAGAGATTTTATTTGTGGTCATTAGATCACCAAGTATTGTTTGTGATCAATAAATTGTAATTTTTTCTTTGCTTTGTGCCTGGCTTTGTTCCTTCCCTGTTGTGTAGAGGTGTGAAAGAGTTGGAGTTATGTACTCCCGGTTGTAAGTTGTAAATCCTCGATGGAGGTCCCTTTGTGAAAGATTCTTAGTGGATAGTTGAAATCCTTATGTGTGAAGCCTGGGACATCTCGAAACATTTCATCATGTTGCATTTGGATCTCTCTCTCAACTCTCTCTATATCTTGCATTGCAATCAGTGTTCTACTTTTACATGCTTGATATTGTTTATGTGCTCGCACTTGTATTGAACCAAGAGAGCTATTGAAGCACCTCAACTCTTAGTGTAACGCCCCGATCCTGCGGGTACGGAGACGTTACTGCAACGTATATACGTAGGTCAGAAATACCCTCACGCATATACGCTAAGCATCAGTACAGGCAAGAATCAGAGTACGGAAGCAAGTGGTGCATTATACATTCCAACATATGAGTACAATTACAAAGTTATCACCAGAGGTGATCCGATATTACAGGAATATTACATCACTGATATGCGCAATTGCGAGATTACAAGGAAATATACAAGAATGAATAGTATAAATGGAGGCTCAGAGTCTTAACAGGAAAACTCTAGAGCCGAACAAGGGACCTGGAAGGATGGAGCTCTGGACGGTCTGCTGGGGATCCACGCTACCGCTGCGCCACTCTGATCAGCAACGGGGGAAAATCCACACGCTCCAAGCTCCAAGACCTGGACATGAGGAATCAGGGGAGTCAGATGAAACTCCCCAGGCGAGTGGTGAAGCAAAAGCCAAATGGCGAGCAAGGATAAGCACATGTGTATCGATAAAACCGAACCATAATCATGTATAGAAAACTGTGCCGTGAACAAGAGCATGTATAAGCAGGTGTGAGCAGGTATAGCATGATAATCATAAAACTGAGATTCTGTTATAGAACCCGATGAAAGCATTTGTGGCAAATCACACAACGGTCATAACAAGAGTGCATGGCAGGCATAAAGGGAGTCACAACAGGAATACATAGCTGGAATCATGACAGGGATAACAAGAGTCATAACAGGCATCACTCGATATCTCCTAAACTAATATAAAACGATAAAAACCGATAAAACTGAGTAAAACCGATTACGAGCAAAACCAATCGTAAACACTTAGGTTAGGCTCCATGAGACTAGTACATCGAAGGAATAATCCAAACAAGGAAACCCTCATCTATATACCTTTATCTCATGTCACCGTAATCCAAGCGCTTACAATCCGAGTTACAAAACAACACAACAGATTCACATAGCTTATTATTATTATTATTGGGGCCGCCTAAGTTCCAAGCTTCAGTATGTGTCCCATTCCACATACTTCCACTCACAACTTATATAGCCAGTTATTTGGAAACTGATAAAGTTCGATGAATCATGTTTCGGATGGGCCCCGTACATGCCCGGGACAACGGTTCAGGAGTATCCGGTGCTGAGCCGGAACGTACCGCTAGGTACCGGGACTTATGGTCGCCCGAACAGGAATAGAGTATCGCAGATCCCATAGAAATAGGCCTAGGGCGTGTGCATACCCGGCAGGAATAATCAGGAGTAGGGGTGCCAGCACACCCCACGGAATCCCTGGTGACCGCCAGGAGATCCCCAAGTATTTGGCCACGCGCGGCTCGATAGTGCCACCATAAACATGATTAATCAGGGCCCATCAGTTTCCCCCAAACCAGGTGCAAGTTGTATTATTATAATTTATCAAGCAAGTATCAATTCACGGGAATAACAGGAGCAGGACATGATCAGGAGTTCAGGAGTACAGGTCACTGTATAGAATTCAGGATAACAGGTCAGGTACAGGCAGGAGATGGCCCTACAGATTCAAGAGGTGGCCCCCACAGATTCAAGAGGTGGCCCCCACCATATGTGTGATGTGGCACTTTGTTCCATGTGGCACTTTGTTCTGAGGGGAATGGATTCTAGAGGTGGCCCCACGGATTCAAGAGGTGGCCCCCACCACGTGTGTGATGTGGCACTTTGTTCCATGTGGCACTTAGTTCCATTCAGGATTAATCGGGAACAGGTGGTATAACATGAGTCAGTGAACTGGTATCGGGTATCGCATATAGCATGGCAAGTGGTAAAGTAGTTGCGGAGCTAAGCAAGCTGGAAGCATGGACAGCAATCAGTGTTTAACACTAAAGCGCTTAGCGAGGTTACCGGGACGACTCGGCTAAACTGCGAGTGGAAAGTCCGGCAGCATCTCGCCTAGACGAGTCTAGTGTTAAAGCGCTGAGCGCTAAGCGTGCCTACCAGGCGGAGCAAGAAGACCTGTTGGTCTAAGCGCACTCCTCTTATGAGGAAGTGGGCGGAAGCCCGGAGGCTAAAGTACGCTCGGGGTTTAGGAGCACTCTTAGTAGGTACCACGAAACCAATAAGGGTGCGACTTTAAGCCATTGGGTAGCCAGCCTAAGAGTGAGCATAACCCGGAGGCGGTACAAGAGTACCTGCAATGTTAGTACCACACAAACAAGAATAATACAAGCATTCGTCACAGAGCAATACATGTCCAGACATTGGCACTCGGCCATACAAAGATACAGGAACTCAGCCCAATACAAAATACATGAAAACAGGGAATAAAATATATGTCGACCCGACGAAGCGGGGAAACCCAAATGGAGGCGAGAGCGAGAACACTCGCATAACCAATAAAATAGTAAGGCAAGAAGATAGCGAGATCACTCGCCTAAATCACCGGAAAGCCGAAAGTCTGGAATCCATGGAACTCGCGCACGCGCCATAAAATAATATATATAATTATGAGGAGAGAGAAAGTGAAGAGGAGAGAGAAAGAGTCACGGGGAGACGCGGGCTTAGAAAGTGAGACGCGGGGGTCGCAGACGCGGAAGTCGCGTCGCAGGAATAGCAGACGCGGCGATCACAGACGCGGGAGTCGCGTTGCGGAAATAGCAGACGCGGGAATCACAGACGCGGGAGTCGCGTCGCGAAGATACCACAAACGCGGGGTTCGAAACCCGCGTTCAAATCAGGACGCGAGGAGAACGCAGACGCGGTCGTTGGGTCCGCGTCGCGTTAGCACGAGGGGATCACAGACGCGGTCATTAGCCCCGCGTCGTGACGAAACAGTAACGCGAAGGCCGCGTTAGAAAGAGGTCGCCCGCACGCGGGGGTGAGATCCGCGTCGGCAAATCACCGAGAGAGAGATGGAGTTAAGAGGAGAGAGAGAGAGGACAGGAGAGAGAGAGATCCAAGGGAGAGAGAGACTCAGGAGAGAGAGTGAGAGAGTCCAAGAGAGAGAGAGAGAGAGAGAGATCCAGGGGAGTAAACAAGAGAAGGGGGCTGCTGCCCCCTCTGGATCCCACGCACAGCGCCCCCCTTGGGGGCGCCCGGCCTGGCCGCGGCCAGGTGGCGGCGCCGGCCACCGGCAGAAGAGGAGGGGCGGCTGCCCCCTCAACAGAGCACAGGAGGGGGCTGTTGCCCCCCTCCAGCAAGGAAAGAGGGGGGGCTGTTGCCCCCTCAACAGAGAGAAAAAGAGGGGGGTTTGCCCCCTCTCCGGCCAAGCACAGGGGCCCAGGTGGGCCCCTGGCTGCCCGCGGCCGCCGGCTTCCGCCGGCGGCGCCCAAAACCAGGGGTGGCTCCGGCTACCCCAAAGAGAAGAGGGGAAGGAGGAGATGGGTTTGATGATTTTTTTGAGGAGGAGCGAGATAGAGGTGGTGGTTGGTGATGGTGGTGAGGAGGCTCGGCCACCGGAGATGGGGTCCTCGCCGGCGACTTGGCCGGAGCGCCGGCGGTGAGGGGAATTGGCTGGGCTGGCCTCTCTTGGAGGAGGAGGAGGAGAAGAAGAAGAAGAGAATGAAGGAAAAGAAAGGAAAAAGAAAAGAAAAAGAGAAAGAAAGGAGAGAGAGTGTGATGGTGATGGGGATGTGATGGGGAGGTGACCGGGCCCACGTGGAGGGGAGTGGGCTGCGGTTGGTGGGAGAAAAGAAAGGAAAGAAAGAAAGAAAAGAAAGATTGGAAAAAATAATAATATTATAATATGGCCGCGAAAATTGACAATTCCAGAATCCTTCCGAAAAATCCTCAAAAATAGCAAATATTATTCTAAGATGTTTGGTGAAATCGGATTCAAAAAATATAAAGTAGTTTTCAAAATAAAAATCCTGGAATCTTCCGGCGATACCGGTCGATACCGACACCGGTGGAATTTTCATAAATTCATAAAATCCTCAGGAAAAGTATTTAGATAGGAAATGTGATTTTAAGAAATAATGTCTAAAGGCCCTTCTAGTAATTCCAATCGGTTTGTAAACTAAAAATCCGGGAATCGGTCAGCGGCACTGGTCGACACCGATTTTGAAGATTTTCAACTTAATTCAGGAAAATTCCAGAAAATCATATAAAATCTAAAATATTGGGAAATGATGTTTAAAACTGAAATCGGTCAAATCGGAATACAGAATGTCAAAACCGAGCAATACTCTGGGATCGGGCCTTCGGTTCAAACTAAGGTTGACTCCGAATCCACGAATCCCAATCCAATACAAAACTATCATATAAAGAATTCATAATACAAAACAAATACAAGAAGTAAATCAAAAAATACGATCGAAAAATCTGAATACGCAACTAAGTACGTATTCCGGGAGCGGGGTGTTACACTTAGTTAGAGGAACCATGAGGAGAAGTTCTAGAGCCCTTTATGGGGAATTCAGTTTCACTTTTAGTTATACATTTGTGTGTTAGTGTAAACGTTTTAATTTCACGTTATTTGTCACTAGATTAGCACTACACCTAATTCACCCCCCTCTCGGTGTACTTTCATAGTATTCTTTCGACTCGGGAAGCAAGAGATTGTGCTAGATTGGTCTCAGGCATCTGAACTATGACTGGTTCTTGATGATGTTGAAGATCTCATTGATTGAAAGCTTTAGCGGAGTGAAGTGTACCATCAATTTGTGGCTTCAGAGTGGATTTGATGAGAAGATCGGGAGTGCTTACTTCTTGTAAGCAGGTTGCCCTCGGTATCGATCTTGAGCATGATAGATACTTCATGCGGAGACTTTGACTTTCCTCCATCCTCGCCTGATTTCGTAGAGTGATTGGATGAAGCCTTCATTGCCTCTTCCAGTTAGATATAAGATTGAACTCGGGAGAGGAGCTCGCTCATCTTGGCAACATTGTGCTTTAGGAGATATTTGTATAGGGAGTGAGTGACTTGCAGCTTACAGGTGAATATGAGCGTAGGACCTCTTTGTTGCAATTAGAGGCTTGGGCAAGTTGGCTTTGAAAGAAGTTGATATAGATTTGAGGTTTTCTTCCTAACTCATCTTGACGAAGAGGAGGTGATGACTATTCTTCTTGGCTTCCTGACGAGAGCTGTATTGGGTAAGAAACGCTTTGGTCACCTCTAAAAGTTATGGAGAGAGTGTTACGGCAAGGAGTAGAACTAATCTGAGGCCGCACCTTTCAGACTGAAAGGAAAAGTACGGCACATGACTGGATCGTTGCGACAGTAGATCACCATCTTGTTCCGGAAGTGTCAGAGGTGTTGAACTGGTTCACTCACTCCAGAATAGTAGTTGAAAGTAAGAGTTGAGAATTTTCTCGGGAACTCCCACTCTTGATCTCCTCAGAGAGAAGGAAATCTGAAATTTTGGTAGTTAAATGTGTTGGGTGGCTTTGCAATTTGGCCTCCTCGATCTGCTTTTGAATCAGCTCGTCGAAGACATGGAGATCAGGAGAACGGTTGTTCTCGAGCTCGCCCTTTGATTGTGCTAGGTTATTCTAGAGGGCTGCGACTTGGTCTTAGAGTTGCTGGATGAGCTATCTTAACTTCTTTTGCTCTCGGAGGATGTTTTCGCGGTCGAGGGTCATCTTCTCTCGTTTGCGATCAGTTGTGTCTGTTGTTCTTTCATTTGCTCCCTCATCTCTAAAGCATCAGAAGGAGCCGGTCTTCGCGTTGTTGCGACGGTTGGACACTGGCGGCTGGTTCTTGTGGCGAAGAGGAGGTTGATCTTTGGATGGTAGGGGATCGTGCCCCAACGATGGCCATATCTTTCGATATTGCGCCATTGATGACTCACTTTCTGAGGACCATCGTCGATCTGGAAGAGATTTTTTAAGGAAGGTTTTTTAGGTTTTTAAGAGAGATATCTTGAGTGTAAGGACTGATATCTCAATTAAAGTACTAATTTGTGATGGAGATTTTCTGACACGATTGATTTGACAGTCAGCCCACACCACAAGCGAGAGGGTATCTTGATTATCAAGTGATAATTAAAGATTTCAACACAGTAAACAGGCGGAGACAGAAAATTTTTACATGGAAACTCAAATTGAGAAAAATCGCAGAGAGAAGGGAGAGAATTCACTAGAACCCAAGGTTATAATGAATTTTGCGAAATATTATTGTGTTTAGAACTTTCGGATCCGATCCTTCTTGATGGACATTTAGGTGCATAAAGACTGTGGCATTGCGGCGCGGATATTTGGATCTGCATAACTGCATGATTTGCACGTTGCGATTTTCTTTATAACTGCCCAGATTACAACTCTTGATTGTTGGGATTGACATGCAAAAATATCCGCCACTATTCATAACTGTCCCTACTAAAATAGGGATGTTAAAACATTTAGAACGTGGAGATAATCAGTTAGCATAGCTGACTCTGTGAATCGAGAAATCCTACCGCTGAGTTGTATCCGGCGTGGAGACAGGAATCTTCGCAGAGGATTTTTGTTGTGGGGACCAGTAACTCTGACTAGCGGAATGGTTCCGCCCGACTGAATATCCGGGTGAATGATCCCGAATAGATGTACTCGGTAGTTGCGTGTGTCGGAGAGAGATCAGGCAGTTGCGGGTGTCGGAGAGGGACCTGACAGTTGCAGGTGTCAGAGAGGGACCTCTGGTCGAGTGTGGGATCGGGGTAAGGCCTGAGGCTTTATCCTTGGACCCACAATGGGTCAACTGATATGTCGAGTTGTTGTTCGCTTGAGACCCTCCTGATGCTGTGAAACATGTATCACAATCTTGATAAGAATCAAAATCTGATCACTGCAGAATTATTATTAAATCAAATTTTTATGCGCATAGCTGCTAGCTTCTCTCTTGTGTGTCAGTCGTGTTATCAAGGGTTCATATCATTTGGTGCCACTGATAGGAACAGAATTTAACTGTTAGCCACCCCAAGGCCAACAAACAGACACCCATTATGTCTCTTGTCCTCTACTGCTCATGAATCTCTCTCATTCAAGATACTTCACCAACACAACAAATATGCGGGCTCCACGAAATATGTTTCATGGACATGAGATAAATAATTATTCAAGATTCATGTCAAAATCTTGATTGGCATATGGCCTTATCTTTATCTTTGACTGTCTATGGTAGACATGTATATATCCCAGTTTGGTAGCCAAGTATATATCCCAGTTCAAACTTAAAATTGAGTTCCGTTTTAAATCTGACACCTCTCAATCCAATCTCGTGTTCGTACTAATGTGTTAGCGTGTCAACTTTTAGATGGTGGCACCGTAGGGTTTGTGCAAATCCAATTTGATTAGAGCAAATATTTGCCACTGAACATATAGTTTTTATCATCATTTTGTTCAAAAAGTTAGCACTGTGGAGGACAATAAGAGGATATACTTAAAATTCTTTCACTGTGCATCTCACTTGGAAAAAACTATCTCATTCAAGCTTCTTAAATTCTTAATCTGATTGAAACAATAATATTATATATTTATTTATCTCAATGTCCATCTTAATCAGAGGCCGGAGGTGGGGGGAGGAGGAGCTGGGGAAGGAGGGGGGAGGAGGTGGAGGCCGGGGAGGAGGTGGAGATCGCCGGCAAGGGGGGTGGGGGGGAGGCCGACGAGCGGGGAGGAGGAGAGGATGGAGGAAGGAGGAGGAAGAAGAAAAGAGTTCTTTTGGGGATTTTTTGATTTTTTTTGATGTACTTTTATTAGTTTTGACGGTGCCTTCACCCATGCAGTGTCTTCAACATTCTGTGAGTGAAAATATCCGCTCTCATAGTTTCCTTTTCAAAATCTGAACTGAAGTTAGTTATCTCAAATATCTCATAATTAGGGTTACTTTAACTTAAATGAAAATACAAGATAAAAGCCATAGATACAGTTACAGCACTTATTACCGAAATTAATTTGACTTAAATAGAAAATATCACATTTCTTGTACAATAAAAATCATGTATATTTTTCTCATACCGCATTTGTGTTGACAGTCTAATAATGATAAATAACATTTGTGGAATTTATGAGCGCAATTTATACTTGAAGTTCATGAGTCATTCACGTGCTACCTGAAACGTAAGTGAATCATGAAAATTTATGATTCTTTTTAAACTATATTTTACAAGAAAATTGAAAAAAAAAATATTCGGTAGTGCCGAGGGATTTGAGTCATGCAAAATGCATCCCTGATGGTGATAATAATTGCAGCACAACAACTTTCTTTATTCCGGATAAAATCTTGAATCCCAACTGCCCAACAAAATCCTCCCCTTTAAAAACAAAAACAAAAAAAAAACCAAAAACTACCGTCTATCCCCTCTTAAACCACGAGCCATTACACGCACCTGGGCCCGCACCCAAAATGTCACCCACTGAGAAACGGGTCCTGGTCACCGGCGGCGACGGCTTCATCGGCACGTCGCTCGTGCGTGCCCTCCTCGCCAAATCCTACATCGTCCACGTCACCCACCGCCCCTCCACCGACCCCACCCACCTCCTCGCCCTCCCCGGGGCCCACCGGGACTCCACCCTCCGCCTGTTCACCGCCGACCTTCTCGACGCCGCCGCCATCTCCGCCGCGGCGGAAGGGTGCGACGCCGGGGTGTTCCATGTGGCGTCCCCCTGCACGCTGGAGGACCCGCGGGATCCGGAGAAGGATCTGATCCTGCCGGCGGTTCAAGGGACGGTGAACGTCCTGGAGGCGGCGAGGGCGTGTGGGGCCCGCAGGGTGGTGCTGACGTCGTCGATCTCGGCGATGGTGCCGAACCCCGGGTGGGCCCCGGGGAGGCCCGTCGACGAGAGCTGCTGGACCGATATCGATCACTGCAAGGAACGAAAGGTCAGATTCTCTTTAAATTTTTTTTTTTTTTTTTTTATATTATCGACCCAAATTTCAATTTTATTTCGTTTTAATTTTAGAAATTTGGGAACATGGTGATCATATTACTGATATACAATTTTTATTGATATACAATTCTACCTTAAAAAAATATTACTGATATACAAGCATTCACTTATTGTCCTTTTGATTATTGCATTATTTAATGCTTAAACTTTAATGATTATGTAAATTAACCATTTGATGTGATGATGTATGAGGAAATTGGAACAATGGTTCATAATCAGTTATGTTTGTTTATAGAGTAGCAAGCTTTTGATGTTGCATGAGGTTAGAAGAGCAATCAATTATGATTTGATATGTTTGTGGGGCTTATTGACTCTGATTGATCTTTTCCACATTTCACCGCAAAACAATTTATACAAGAATTCAGAAGTTATAATTGAAGTAGGAATTTGGAGCTGATCTTTTGGTTACTTGTTATTAAATTTCAAGTGTTTCTGGAATTTCTGCAGTCAATTGACCATCGATCCAAGTCATGTTATTGATACTTGCAGTTGGGATGCTTGATTTCATTGAATTCAATTTTTTTCCTCCCTCCTGTTTAGTCTAATGTGTTCAGATGCTATTTAAGTCACATAGGAAGGAATCAGTTTGAGAAAGCCAGAGAAAATTGTCGAACTGCGATTCAGATATTTGCAAGTCATCCAACTCTATAGGAACTCTTGAATTGCAATTATTACAAATGTAAATGGAACTCAACAAATACATTGAGTCAAATGGTTGCATATTACAGTTGCATATCGTTTTAACTGCGAATCAATCCATTTGTTGGACTGAAGTCACTCCATGAGGTGGATGTAATACAATTAAGAAGGATTAGTAGTTAGTTCATAAGTAGTGAAATTTCCTGCAGGCTTTTCTCACAGGATGAAAAATAGTTAGTAAATTGTAGTGAAGTAGTTAATTACTTGAATAAACTTTTGGGTACATTGCAACTATTAAGTACTAACTACTAACATAAAATAAGTCACAAATAAACAGACTGCAGAGATTGCATATTGTTGCAAAAGATTTAAGGCGTGATGCAATCTTAATGAAAAGGCTTAAACACTAAAGATGGTAGAAAATAGAAAACCCTTAATTTAGATTGCCAATGGCCTTTATTCGCCATTGAGAGAGAAAACAGAGAAGTTGGGTTTTCTTCTTCTTCTTCTTCTTCTTTTTTTGCTTGAGCTAAGAATGCGCTGTGTTCAAAACACAACCCTCACTCTTACTTATTATTTCTTCTATCCCCAACATCCTGACTAAAGTTGTGTTCTAAAGGAGTACAATTAATGATATAGGAAAAAACAGAGGCGGATTTTATAGCTTCTCCCCAAAGTATAGCTATGGAAAGCACCCTTAGCCCCTCGCCTTAGTCGCCAGGGGTGCTTCAAGCACCTCAGGCGGGTGGGCGGTTGAGTGACCTTTTGAATTTAAACAACACAAAGAAATGTAAACAAACATAAAAGTGGCATCAAACAATATAGCTTTAAGTCCACTAACAAGATGAGATATAGTTTTCTCTAGTAGTTTTCGTGTGCATGCACAAAATTACAAGTCTACTCCATCTAAAATTAATAAATCACGGGAAAAAAAATGCAAAGCCTTTTTCAGTTGGAAACAACTTACATGCACCCAGCTTAAAATAGTTTTATCATTCCATAATCTCCGTACACTCACAACTCCTAGCTTAAATTCATAAGAGATAGGTTTGTAACCTCTAATATGCCCACGCCATGCAAATCAAATCATCATCATCCATGTCCTGCACCCTCATCTCTTATTGACAACACTTTGAGATTTCTTTAGAAAAAGGCACAGATTCATATAATCATACACAAGTCTTCCAGATATTGTGGTGTCATTTTGTTCTTTGTAGAATGGATTAGTCCAATTAATGTTTTCGTTCTTCTTTATAGAAGATTAGTTTATAGGTGCTCAAGTTCTTCTAACAATATAAAGAGGAACATAGATGGGCATGTTTAAGGCTAACAATTGCAAAAAGGCTGTAGAAGTCCCATGGACACCCCACCATACTTTTTCCCACCATACTTTTGGAATATAGACCTTCTATCGTTGTAAGGATCTATAATCTGTGTGATGTATCCAAGGCCACAGAAAATTTAGCATACTCTGTATTGACCAATTGTCGCTTTCTTGACATGTAGAAGCTATTTTTTCAAGCATTTAGTTCGTTCATTGGATATCCACATCTTTGTATGGAGCAATTCAATTTGTAAATTTGTTTAACCAATGTGCATTATAATGCTTATAAGACATGATAAGAGAATTTCCATTGGAAAACCTATACATATCACAATTGCATTAAACTATCCAAGTAGAAGCCTTGCTTAAGAGCTATCTCAGATTTAATGAGTATGCCAATATACGATATTGTAACTTGCATACAAGATTGGAATTTGGGATTTTTTTCACTGGAGAAAATAGTTTGATGGAAGACTACAAGCTGCTGTCATATCTAGAAAATGAAGAAAACAGGGAAGAGGAAGAAGAATCTAAGACGGTCATCTTTTCACTATTTTCCCCATAAGATTAGCCTTCTTTATAGGCTATTACATATTGGCGCTCGACTCTTTTGCTGTTGTAACGAACTGTTTAACCCTTTAGTTCCATAACTGTCTTAAGTAAAGCATGAAAGGTTAGTGATCTAAAACAGTCTTAATAATAAAATTATTGCAATTAACTCTATAATAAAGCTTGAAGTTGAAAGTGATTCCTAATTAACTTAAGCATGCATCAGCTTCACTTCAGCTCCCTCACTGACTCGTCCTCGACTCACTTCTTGTTCTCTCTCCTTCTTGTTCCCTTTCTCCTCACGAAGTAAATGGTCCAGACCAATGTGCATTCCCCAAATAATTAAAAGTTTGGAAGTGGCTCTGATGATATGGAAAAGATAAAGTCACGTCGTGAGGATGTGTTGGAACAAATGTTGGATAGGCATAGGTGGATATGGAATCACGAACTCCATGAATTGGCATAGCACCCCATGTGGAACAAGTAGCTCAAGTGCAGCTCATTAGATATGGAGCTAGCTAGATTGCTTCTTTTTCCAGAATGACAATTGTGTTAATTGCTCAGGGGAGGTGCGAAAGTTCTTTCTGGATGGGGTGGCAAAGGCTTTGGTTTTAAACCTAAACTCTTCCAACAAAAAAAGATTGAGCTGGATGACAGCTGATTCCGATTACAGTGCTGGAGAAGGTTGCAACAGCGGTGCTGAAATGAGAGCGGTCTCATTCATGGTAGGAGTGAAGATCTGTTAAGTGGTTGATCAGGGGTTCTGCTTCCTCATGCCCTAAACATCCTGATTTCTGTCTTATTTCAGCATCCCTTTTATAAAAGTGCCTAAGGTTTGTTCTAGAGAGTTGTTAGAAGGCATA
>JAVJIF010018633.1:0-60159 GCA_038442645.1 Agave tequilana
ATGGTTTTGGGTGACCTAGGTGTACAAGAGGTGTAGATACAAGTGTTCTAGGGCTAATTCAAGTTCTTGGTGAGTGAAATACTCACTTGGAATCGTTAGATCGAAGCTTTACGAGTCCGGGAAGAGGGTGGTTGACGAATAGCTCCCACGTGATCCTTGATGACGGAGAGAGCTACGATCCAAGCTCCAAAGTAGAAGCTTGAGCTGGAGGTGGAGAGCTTGGGGGTTCTTGGAGCTAGGGTTCAGTTTGAGGAAGGAGAGGGTTTGGTGAGAGCTTCTCTCACTTGAGTTGAAATGAGAAAGAAAAAGATTAAAGTGTAAAGGGAAAGTCTTATATAGGTTTGGGATTTGTAAAGGGGTTGGAATTAAGATAGAAGTGAGGGGTTTTCTTGCAAAGAAGGAGGGGTGAGGTGTCCCTCACCTGGCCACTTGGCCGGCTGTGGGAGAGAGAGAGAGTGAGTGGGGTTAGGTGGGAAGTGAGTGGGAAATGAGGGGCATTTGTGGAATTTGGGATTTTTGAAAAAATGTCCGAATTCAAGTATCTCGGAATGACCTGAAAATTTACCAAAAATCAAGAATAAGATTTGAAGACTCATGGTGAAATTCGTTTGAAGAAATAATTTATAGTTTTTAAAACTAAAATCCCGGAATCAGTTATTTACCGACTCCGTTGGAATTTTCATAAATTTATAAAATTCTCAGAAAAGTATTTAGATAGAAAATATGATTCTAAGAAATAATGTCTAAAGGATCTTCTAGAAATTCCTAACTGTTTGCAAGATAAAATCCGAGAATCGATCAGCGGCACTGGTCGACACCGGTTTTGAAAATATTTAATTAAATTCAGGAAAATTCCAGAAAATATATAAAATCTAAAGTATAGGAAAATGACATTTGGAACTGAAATCGGTCGAATACAGAAAGTAATTTCGAAAAAAATACGATAGGAAACTGAATACGCAACTAAGTACGTGTTCCGGGAACGGGGTATTACATTTATCATGCTATCTCTTGACACCAAGCATGATACACCGATTCTTTAATTATCACGATAAAGGGATGTAGTACCTGATTACTGTTATGTACTGATCACTGTTATGTATTCTTGTTATGATATTGCTCATTCCCGAAATCTGATAATTATGTTCATAAGCTATAAAAAGGACAACTTGTATGGGTATGGGAGAAGTGATGGATGCCGGAATGATATCTTGCTTATAGTGATGGATATAAAAGTATGTATATAATATATATATACTGGCGGTAAGTGTTATGATATTACTGTTAGGGGGACTTGGGCCTCCAAAGCCGGTTCCAGGTGTATGGAAACCACTATAAGAAGTTCTATCAGTTCTCCATCTACTTCCGTTAACAACCCTCGACTTGTTTATATGGATGTATGTGGGTTGGCCGTACACCAGGTCACATACCGAGATATATGGGTCAGACGAGTAATAATAATGATAGTGTTTCCTGTGACCCCAGTTATGATTACTGTTATGATTCCTGTTTTGATACCTGTTATGCACTCTTGTCACATCTGTTATGTATTCTGTTATGACTACTTTGCAACTCTGATTCTATACGCTTAGATATTCGGTGGCATGAGATAACGGTATATAGATGAGGGTTTCCTTGTTTGGATTATTCCTTCGATGTACTAGTCTCATGGGACCGTAACCTAAGCGTATACAATCAATTTTGCTTGTGATCAGTTTTACTTCGGATTTCCTGTTTTACGATTGTTACGTTATACCCGTTCTATATATACTTCATTTGTGTTCTAACCCTCCTGTCTTCTATACTTGACTCTTGTACTCACCCTTGCTCGCCACCTGGCTTTTGCATCCTACTCGCCTGGGGATTTCACTGACTCCCCTGGATTCTCATGTCCAGGTCCTGGAGCCCGGAGCGTGAGGATCTCCCCCTTTGCTGCTCAGAGTAGCGCAGCGGTGGCGCGGATCCCCAGCCGACCTTTCAGAGCTCCATCCTTCCAGACCCCCTGTATGCCTCTCGAGTTTCCTTTTAGCAAACTCGTGAGTGCCCTTTTCTATTCATACTTGTACATTTCCTTGCATTCCTGCTGTTCATATATGTATACCTTTGTACTCTCGCATTTGCGCATATCTGTGATGTATTATTAATGTAATATTCATCACCTCTGGTGATAACTCTGTGATTGTATATATATATGTGTTGGAATGTATAATGCACCATTTGCTTCCGTACTCTGATTCTTGTCTGTACTGATGCTTAGCGTATATACGGGGAAGGTACTTCGGACTTATGTATATACGTTGCAGTGACGTCCCCGTATCGCCGGGATCGGGGCGTTACAGGTTGGTATCAGAGCTTAGGCTCTAAACCTCTTCAGTACGTCCAGAAGACAAATCAATGGTAAAGAGATTTGCAACTGGAATACATGAGTCTAGGTTATACATTCCAACTACAAGTGCAGAGTTATATTTCTTGACTATCTTTCCTTTGATTCCTAGTCCCTTCCTTTGATTCCTAAATCCTTTCCATATCCCTTCCATGTTTTGGTTTTATGAAGCCTTATACTATCTTAAGATATGACCAGACTAGAAAGGTAGTGGCTGGTTCTGCATGAAGCTATTATGTGATCTCTTCGGTGAACCTATGAAGCTTGGTATTCTCCAGATCGATCTTGATCTGGCTATCTTTCAGAAGACAGCAGTCGGGATTCTTAATTATCGGCATTCTTTATTATGCTCAGGACTATCAGGGTTTTTTTTATCTTCGGTATTCTGGCTTATTTATTTCACAGCCACGACATCAGCAGTATTATTCAGCATTATTCGAAGATTATATACAGCCGGAAGTGCGGAGGATGATTATTGTTCAGTCGACTTGAGAGCCCTACCTCTAGTGCTTCATATCTTAATTGGTATAAATTCCACCGCTGTCCCCTTTGTATTCAATTTACCCCTTATCGAAATTGCGAGGACGCAATTTTTTGTAAGTGGGTGGATTGTAATACCCCGTTCCCGGAATACGTACTTAGTTGCGTATTCAGATTTTCGGTCGTATTTTTTCGATTTGTTTCCTGTATTTGTTCTGTATTATGAATTCCTTATATATGACTGTTTTGTCTTGGATTTGGATTCGTGGATTCGGAGTCAGCCCTAGTCTGAAACCGGAGGCCGATCCTAGAGTATTACTCGATTTAGACATTCTGATAATTAGAATTGACCGATTTTAGTTTTAAATATCATTTTCCAATATTATATATTTTCTATGATTTTTTAGATTTTTCTGGAATTAAAATGAAAGTCTTCAAAACCGGTGTCGACCAGTGCCGCTGATCGATTCCAGGATTTTATTTCACAATCAGCTAGGATTTTCTAGAAGGTCCTTTAGGCTTTATTCCTTAGAATCATATTTTCTACCTACATTCTTTTTCTGAGAATTTTATGATTTTATGAAAATTCCATCGGAGTCGGTAGATAACTGATTCCGGGATTTTTAGTTTTAAAACTATAAAGTATTTCTTCAACGGATTTCACTATGGTCTTTATATATTATTATTGATTTTGGTAATTATTTCGGGTCGTTCCGAGATACTTGAAATTCGGACGATTCCGGTATTTTTCCCGGAAGATTTCTGCATCCGCAACTGAATCCCGGGAATCCGCCACTTCCATTATTTTCATTTTTCATTCCAAGAGTATTCCTTCCCTTTTCCATTTTCTTTCCCATTTCCTATTTTCTTTCTTTCCTTTCCTTTAACTTCCACCACACACTTTTCCTATTTTCCAAAATTCTAAATTCCTTTTTCTTATTCCACCAACTCCCACCTACCCCCATTAAATGCATTTCTCTCTCTCCCTCATCCCATGGCCGGCCAAGTGGCAAGAGAGGGACACTCACCTCACCTCCCCTTTTTGCAATTAAGCCCCTCTCTTCTATCTAAATTGCTCCCCCTTCACAAAATCCCAATACTATATATATCCTTCCTTTACATTTCATTTCTTTTTTCATTCTCTTCATCAAGAGCCAAAGCCCTAGCCTTCACCATCTCCAATTCCTCTTCATCTCCACCACTCAACAACTACTCCAACACTTTAGCTCATCTTCTTCCTCCTTCATCACCATGGAAGCAACCACAAGGGCATCAACAACACCAAAGGACTCCACCATCTTCTTCATCATCAACTTCCATCACTACCACCATCACTCCATCACCTTGTGCTCCTCTTAGGTAAGTGTTCTTCATCACCAAGACTTGATTTATTTCCTAGTATACCTAAGTTTACATATCATGTTCACTTGTGTCTTCAATTTATGATTTTGGATCATCAAACACAAACCCTAGAAAATCTGTTCTGTTTGCTGTTTCCAGTCGATTAGTCGACTAGACCTATAGATTAGTCGACTAGAAAACCCAAAACCCTAGCTGAAACGTAACTTTCTAGGAACACAGTATTAGTCGACTTACCTTAGTTCCTAGTCGACTGAGGCCCTTAGTCGACTACACCCTTGACCCTAGTCGACTAACCCTTCCTGGACCAGAAACTTAACTCTCTGTATCTCAGATTTAGTCGACTTAACATAACTGTTAGTCGACTTGTCATGTCTGTTAGTCGACTGCCCATATGACCCTAGTCGACTAACTTTTCTCTGAAACCAAACCCAACTCTCTGGAACCCAGTTTTAGTCGACTATACCTTACTGTTAGTCGACTTGCCATCACTATTAGTCGACTACTCTTCCATCCTAGTCGACTAACTTTGCCTGTCTGTCATAGTTGATTCCTTTCTTGAACATGAATCTTACCCTCTAGACTTATATCATGTATAAGGTACTACTTGACTTGTCATTTGACAAACATCATCTTACTTCTCTTTTTCTCTCTCCTCTTCTCTCTACATATTTATATCAGGTTTTGTGGCGCATCCCAAGCTTCCGTGGATTTCGGATATTTCGGTATATTGGTGACTCAGGCGAGTATTCTCACTCGCTACTTTTTGTATGCGAGTAGTCTCGCTCTTCGCTCTTCTCTATTTGATTTCCCGTTTCGTCGGGATGATAAGTATTTCGCATCTTATTTCCATATTCATGTATTGTACTACATTGCTTGTATTATGGTAGCTTCATCTTGTGCTTGTACCATGCTTATGATATGCTTGCTTCTTTATCGTATACCATGCGTGGCCGACCCTTCGTGGTCGTTGGGCTTTGAGTCACTTCCATGTTACTACTTGTCATTGCTTCAGACTTGTTAGTTGTATGCTCCCTTTAACACATGTATATCACCTGACATCTAGTATGTTATCACCTGACCACCTGACATGCCACTATCTGGCAAGACCATCTTGTTATGTCATGACTTACCCAGACTTATTATCAATCCATGTTATGCATGTTACTTGATATACATCACCATTTATCATGCTATCTCTTGACACCAAGCATGATACACCGATTCTTATAATTATCACGATAAAGGGAATGTAGTACCTGATTACTGTTATGTACTGATCACTGTTATGTATTCTTGTTATGATATTGCTCATTCCGAAATCTGATAATTATGTTCATAAGCTATAAAAAGGACAACTTGTATGGGTATGGGAGGAAGTGATGGATGCCGGAATGATATCTTGCTTATAGTGATGGGATATAAAAGTATGTGTAATATATATATATATATATATATATATATATATATATATATATATATATATATTACTGGCGGTAAGTGTTATGATATTACTGTTAGGGGGACTTTGGGCCTCCAAAGCCGGTTCCAGGTGTATGGAAACCACTATAAGAAGTTCTATCAGTTCTCCATCTACTTCCGTTAACAACCCTCGACTTGCTTATATATGGATGTATGTGGGTTGGCCGTACACCAGGTCACATACCGAGATATATGGGTCAGACGAGTAATAATAATGATAGGGTTTTCCTGTGACCCCAGTTATGATTACGTTATGATTCCTGTTTTGATACCTGTTATGCACTCTTGTCACATCTGTTATGTATTCTTGTTATGACTACTTTGCAACTCTGATTCTATACGCTTAGATATTCGGTGGCATGAGATAACGGTATATAGATGAGGGTTTCCTTGTTTGGATTATTCCTTCGATGTACTAGTCTCATGGGACCGTAACCTAAGCGTATACAATCAATTTTGCTTGTGATCAGTTTTACTTCGGATTTCCTGTTTTACGATTGTTACGTTATACCCGTTCTTATATATACTTCATTTGTGTTCTAACCCTCCTGTCTTCTGTACTTGACTCTTGTACTCACCCTTGGCTCGCCACCTGGCTTTTGCATCCTACTCGCCTGGGGAGTTTCACTGACTCCCCTGGATTCTCATGTCCAGGTCCTGGAGCCCGGAGCGTGAGGATCTCCCCCTTTGCTGCTCAGAGTAGCGCAGCGGTGGCGCGGATCCCCAGCCGACCTTTCAGAGCTCCATCCTTCCAGACCCCCTGTATGCCTCTCGAGTTTCCTTTAGCAAACTCGTGAGTGCCCTTTTCTATTCATACTTGTACATTTCCTTGCATTCCTGCTGTTCATATATGTATACCTTTTGTACTCTCGCATTTGCGCATATCTGTGATGTATTATTAATGTAATATTCATCACCTCTGGTGATAACTCTGTGATGTATATATATATGTGTTGGAATGTATAATGCACCATTTGTTTCCGTACTCTGATTCTTGTCTGTACTGATGCTTAGCGTATATACGGAAGGTACTTCGGACTTATGTATATACGTTGCAGTGACGTCCCCGTATCGCCGGGATCGGGGGCGTTACAACATATATTCTGTTTTGCATTACTATATGCTATTTAGACACAACACAGTAGCATGTTCATATTGCATATGCCCACCTGCATGTTCATTTACATCACTACCACGTTCACTACTTTACGTCACCACTAGCAAATTCATATCTATTATGTCACCACTAGACAATATTATTTATGATATAACCTGGACACGATTAGAGACATGACCCGATGATTACATATTTTTATTTGTCTACTGCTTATTACTGTTACCACATCATATCTTATATCTTATTATCGTGCTTGTATTATTATAGTATATTCCTGCCTTCTTCATTTTACCACTCACTAGGTCGCTTTCTGACGACCCTGGGTTTGCATGCCCAGATTGGAGATCCGAGTTCTCGGAGTAGCAGAGAGTGCCTTGGCGTGACATAGGAGATTCCTCATCTGGCCTAGTCATAGGTATCCTGGGCATTTATTTCTGTTATCTTATTTGTCCCTATTTTTCATATCTATTATGATCGCTGACCTATTTTCTGCAGGTATTCTTATACTGCTTTTATGCTGGACCTCATGTCTCTATGGAGGGTATGTACTGTACTGAGGCTTAGCGTACGTACGTGGGGTTTTCCGCCTTGCGTATGTACGTCGCCATAACGTCCCCGTACCTGCGGGATCGGGGCGTTACAAGTTTTTATCGAGTAAGTGTATCCCGTGCATACCCGGGATCACGGCCTTTATCAAATCCCTGGCTGCTAATACGAGAGCCCTCCGCTAAGAGAGGAACAATAATCAAGTAACAAGAGCTCATGGAGCAATTGGTAGGTAGCACTACCATCCCCTGCAGTGGGAGAACAATATGGATCCAGTACATCACCCGATAAGATCTAATCAACTGTCGAGTCTCCCCCATACCCCAGTTAAATTTATGATCTGATATGTCAAGTATAAATGAATAAATACAGTACATGATACGGGTAACATGATAACTGGACCTGAGCTCTATTGATAGCATAGAACAATATAACGGGAACAGGAACAATATAACAGGAACAATATAACGGGAAACGGGAACAATAGATGTGGGATTCCACATGTCGCATATCAACAGCTCTCATGTCCAGTAACGGGAATCACAATATCAGCAACAGGGAAACAATCATATAACATGACTACGGGGATAACATGGCGCAATAATATATGCAATATGAAAAGGGATCCACATAACGAGAAGAGAGAAACCATGCATGCATGTGTAACAGTGATATGTAAACATGACATGCATGTGTAACAGGGCTATGTAAACATGACAGACATGTGTACCGGAATCCATGTAACGAGGATCACAATCATATGACATGCGGTAGGCCGTGCATTGGTATAGCCGTGTACCAGTGGAGCATATATGTGTAGCCATAAGCCGTGTAATACCCTCGTGATAGTACAGGGAAGAACAGTGTCTACTATAAGACCATATCCCGTGACCTGACAGTATCCGTGTCACAGTAGCCATAACATGCTATAACAGAGTCGGTGTCTCCGTCTATCAGTACTGCTAACGCAGGCAATAACAGTGTCAGTGTATCCGTGAATGACAATATATCGTGTAATGTGTGGTACCGATAGCTGGTTGTACTGGGTATATAGTATTCAGTGTGCTTAAGATGTTCGGGTAATAAATACGGATACAGATAGTCATGGTGTCTAAGGTGAGGCAGATACCGGTGATCATACCTTATCTAGTATGTCGGTCACCATCTTATGATACTGATTATGTTTAACGAATCATTATACTAGTCTTATACTAAGTACCATTTATTAACCGGTAGTTACAGTTATTACAGTGAGTGTGATAAGGCAACCAATTAAGATTACTAAACATGATAAAATATAATTTATAAAAGAAAAATACTCACAAACTATCCATGAAAAGGTAGCTCTCTTTCCCACGAGCGCAACGGATCCAGAATCGTCCAAATCGGAGTCCGGATGCTCCAGTTATCGCCCGAATACTAAATCATAACAAATAAGGTTAAATATGTAATAAAAATATTGAAATGTAAATAAGAAATCTTAGCAGGGGGTTTTCTGTAAAATTACCTTTAACGGGTTTCAGATGCGGGTTGGGCTCTTAACGGGTCGGGTTCAGATCCACAACCCATACCCACTTAATTTAAGTTAAATGGGTAACGAGTTAACGGGTTAACGGGTTGGATAGGGGGTTTATTTGGGTTAATGGGTTTGGGTTAAAAACCCAAACCCAATAAAACATAAAGCAACAGCAGCAGCACTGCTATTCTAAGACATACGGTGAAAGCCAATTCTCAAAATTCTACTCCGTTTGTGAAATAAAATCGGAAGGCCGGTTATCGGTATCGGTCGACACCGACTACGGAGATTTTCCAAAATAATCCAGAAAATTTCCAAAAAATCCTTAAAAATCTTAAATATTAGAAAATGATTTTTGAAACTGAAATCGGCAATCGGACTACCACGGAGGTCAAATCAATTTTGTACGTCGTATCGAGTACTGATACGGTGATACGTACACCAGGGATCAGGGAGTTACAAGTAGACAGGAATAAGACAGGCGTAGCCTGAAGGTAAGCATTCTCCTTGAAATTTTGAAAAAACCCTTTTTACTTTGAGGGTATGTTTAGTTGTCGTAATTTGCTGTAATTCGTAAGTCGTAATTGGTAAACTCTTTTACAGTTGTAAATGAGTTACATGCATGTAAATTTTACGATGTTAGATTGGCAATATAAAATTGTAAATGAGAAACTGTATTATATTTTACGGTGTTTGGTTGTCGTAATGTGTAAGCCGTAAGTGAAAAAGTTGACCACAAAATAAACTATTTGGTGATTTAAAAAATTTAAATATTGCAGATAAAATACTAAAAATATTAAATATTAAAAATTTAATATTAATATAAAAAATAATACAAATTTGTATGACCACAAAATTAACTATAAGTGAGTATTAAGTGAGTGGTAATCGGATTGTAAGTGAGTGATAGTTGAGTTGTGTAAGTCTTTAACGAACTACGGCCTAAACAAAAGTTATAGTTATAATTAGGTTATAATCATTTACGAATTATGGCCTTTTACGGCCTTTTACGCAATACAAACATCCCCTCAAAACGTTTGTAAGATTTCTCTAGGCATCTCATACATCTTTTTAATGAGTGTTAGCTCGCTATTTCTGCGTCGAACTTTTCCAGCATAAAACGAAATACAGTAAATAGTCAAAATTCGGAGCCGAAGGCGAATCCAAACACCAAACACGTCTTTTTAGAACTTCACGTTCGAGGTTCGAAGTGTTCCCAAAAGTCGTCCACGGAATGTGAACAATTACTAGCACGAACGTTGTCTATTCGTCTTGTTCTTTATGATTAGTTCCAGTTACGGGATGATTACTGTTAAAAATAAAATATCATCAAAAACGAAGTACCATACTTAGATCTGTCTCCAGGGCTTTAAAGTGCAGAGCAAAGATTTAAAAAGATAAACATCGATACTAAGGAGATCCTTAGACTCCCATTATACGGCAAATACTTGTCAAAGTGAGTAATATATCGATATTAAGGTCATGTTTTGTTTGCTCTGAAAGTGGTGAACCTCAGTTTTTTTTCTTATGACATGTAAGTCTCATGAGCTTTTCAAGAACTCCACTCGGTTTGTTTGCTGTGAAAATTGAAAAAATAAAACGGCTTCATGCTTCTAACTCAACTTTTTTACAATTATACTGTTATGTCAGAATACTGAGCTAAAAACTTAAAAAATACCCGAAAACTGACAGAACTCACACGCTTTTCCTCCGTTTGTTTTCGAACAAACAAATAGGGTCTAATAGAAATGCCTTCAGCCTAATTATGATAGTGTGGCCCCAATTGGCTTTTAGATCATGTTTTGGGACAGGTAATGCACTCATGAACATTGGATGTTAAAGCAAAATTTTTTTTTTTTTTTTGGAAAGTTTAGAAGATGCAATTATGTGACAGCTGTTAATTAGTGTCTATACTTAATTATGTTGAGTAAATCATAAGTTTACAGGTCTCAGGGACAAGATCGAGATGTACTCTCTCTAAAATAAGTAGCTCCGTGGCCAATCAGACTGCTGGATTTGTGAATCACTGCTCTCTAATTTAGCGAGAAAAACAAGGAGCACATAAAGAAATAAAATGGTCACATCTTCACGAACTATTTACTGTTCATTACTCGTTAATGGAGCTAGCAGCACCACAAAGCATAATTTACAGATCATTTGATGATGCTAACTGAACAAGACAATTGGAAGTGAGGACAGCTGATCTTTGGCGGTTTGTCGGTGCACTTTTTTAATGTTCAGATAAGCTTTATCTTCAGAGCTTTTGACTTTGTTTGGCAACTCACTGAAATTTAGCAGAGGTCTAATATTTCAGGCTTCTTTTGACCAAGCAAGTTCTCTTTGCCTTCAGTTATCGTTATCCTGCATTGCAAATACAGAGAATGCAAGGCATGTTGGATGCATGTGTTCACCTTGTAAAGGGACCCTATGCAGAATATATACACTATTGAAGTTTGATTTATGGATAATTGAACTTTTTTGCTGCAATGTAATTCACAATTAGAATAATTATCATCCTCATGAATTTGAGCATACACGGACACACACACGTGTATGTGAAAAGTGTTCCCAATAAGTCTCCTTATATTATAATCTAATTAGGCGGCTTAAAACTCTAACATCCCGATTTTTTTTCCACGATCCGACCACACATTATCATTTTCATATTCTAATATGTATACGTATCAGGTAATTTAAAGTTCGTTATTCATTGATCTAATTGTTCCATTTTGTTCTACTGTTAAAAAAATCGTTAATGTTTGTACCAAAAAAAATAGAGTAAATAAATTTCAAATCATGATTTTTTATATTTTACATCTTAGAATATGAAGATAATAATGTGTTGTAAGATCGTGAAAAAATCGGAATGTTGGAGTTTTAAGCCGCCAAATCTAAGAAGGCCTACTAGGAACACCTCTCTCTCTCTCTCTCTCTCTCTCTCTCTCTCTCTATTATATATATAATATATATATATATATATATATATATATATATATATATATATATATATATATATATATATATATATGGGAAAAGTGTTCCTAGTAGATCTCCTTAGATTGTAATCTAAGGAGACGGCTTAAAACTCCAATATCTCGATTTTTTTTTCACGATCCGACCGCACATTATCATAATCATGTTATAAGATGTATGCATATAAAAAATCACGTGATTTGAAGTTGTTTACTCTATTTTCTTTGGGTTCAAACATTAACGGTTTTTAAACAGTAGAACAAGGTAGAACGATTAGATCAATGAGTAAATGAACGTCAAATCATGTAATTTTTTATATGTGTACATCTTATAACATGAATATGATAATGTGCGGTCGGATCGTGAAAAATAAATCGAAATGTTGGAGTTTTACGCCGTAAGGAGACCTATTAGGAGCACTTGACCCTATATATATATATATATATATATAATATATATATATATATATATATATATATATATATATATATATATATATATATATATATAGGGTTACTGTACCTCAGCCTGCAGGCTGAGAGAGTTTATTAGCCTGCGGGACGTGGCTGAATATATGCCACATATCGTCCGCAGAGTGTAGGCGCCAAAAAATCAAAAAAATCCCGCCTAAACAATCGTGAAACAAATTGAAAAAATACCCCTTTTTTAATTCTAAACTGGAATAAAGTCATCAACAAACAAAATTTACTTAAAAAAATTTCAGTTGAATATATCTACAGTTATAAAATTCGTAATTCTACTACATCGAAAAATATAAATAAAAAAAATTTGGATCAACATAATGTAAAATAAGCAGAAGCATTGAAAATTAAAAAAACATGCCATGATCGCAGACTTAATACAATATAACTTTTTATATGACGACTGCGACACAAGTCGCAGTCTCTTTCTCACTATATTAACTTATAAGCTCTTTTCATTACATATGAAACTACGACTGTTATTCTTAAACACTGCGACCATGGTCGCAGTCTTATAAAATAATTCACAATTTATAGGCTGCTGAGACTATCGCTCTCGTTAAGTACTACGACCATAGTCGCAGTCCTAATTTTCAGTATAATTAGGACCGCGACTATGGTAGCAGTCCTCAGAAAAAGACTGCGACCTTGGTAACAGTCCTCAGAAAAAGACTGCGACCATGATAGCAGTCATAAGAAAAAAGACTGCGACCTTGGTAGCAGTCCTTAGAAAAGACTGCGACCGTGGTAGCAGTTCTCATAAAAACACTGTGACCTTGGTAGCAATCCTCAGAGAAAGACTGCGACCTTGGTAGCAGTCCTTAGAAAAGACTGCGACCGTGGTAGCAGTTCTCATAAGTACTGCGACTATATTAAAAATCATTAAATATCAAATCAGATAAAAAAATTAAAGAAGCATTCAAATTAGTTTCGTGATTTAATAAAAAAATGTTGGCAGTATAGCCGCAGTGATAAAAGATAATTGTCACAAAAATTGAATAACGTCAGAAAATATAAAAAATAATAAACTATACATATTCACTGTCTTTTACCGAAAAAGTAGCTTTTCATAAGGGGTATTTGGTAATTTAACTTCTTTATAAGCGGGCCGCAAATTAATGGGGTGACAAAATTGAGCCACGTCAGCGCAGGCTGAGAGAGTTCTCTCAGCCTGCAGGCTGATATACATTTTTCTCATATTATATATATATATATATATATATATATATATATATATATATATATATATATATATATATATATATATATATATATATATATAGGGAGCTGATCCTCTAAGAACGGTTCTCACGGATTTCTGTGAGAACTTTCACGTGGGTCGTCGGGTCTGATAAATCAAATCAAATAAAACTAGATCTTTGGAATTGAAGAATATAAAGGTGAATCTTCGAGTTGAATTATGGCGAGATCCGTTGATCGAATCAACCGGATGATGGTTGGAGTGTGTTCTCCTTCCATTTGTGATGAACGTGGTATATTCACATGTTCAATTCCGACTTCGAATGAATGAGATATTCAAGTCCAAAGATAGCCTAATTCAAAGCCAAAAGGGACTAAAGTTAGCTACAAGCATTTAGTCCCACATTGGCCGTGTGATGGAAGCCTATGGGGTATAAATAGAGAAAAATGAGAACAAAGGGTGTGCCCTTTGGGTACTTGGAGTTTTCGCGCGCGAAAAGGAGGGAACTATGCACGTACATACGTACGTGCGCGCACGCGCGGCGGCGGCGGCCGGCCGGCCGGCGCTGGAGCCGGGCCGGGTTGGGCTTGGGCTTGGGTCTGAGTCTGAATCTGAGTTCGGGTTCCCTACCTGGCCTGGTTCTTTTTGAATCAGGGTCCGTAGGTATGGGCCGAACCGCTCCAGCCCGCCCGCGAAAGGATTCGAACCACCCGCCAACGGGTGTCCGCGCGAACAGATCCGAACCGTTCGCCAACCGCTGTCGGAAAACCGACTGTGCGGTTGGGTGGTTGATCGGTTGCGACGGTTCGACCGTACGGTGATTTGGTAGTGCTATCCAAATACCGTGAGGAAGTGTTGTATCTTGGGAGACCAGCGTCCATTATCCCGTTAGCACCGGTGCGGGGGACGTAATTGTCTTAAGGAGATTCGCTCTAAGCGTACCTCACTTCAAATACTGTATAAGTGGATTAAGTCCTTTATACAGGGGATATACTCTACAGTATATCGAGATTGACTTAGATTCAGTCTAAGTGATACTGTATAAGTGGACTAAGTCCTTTATACAGGAAATATACTTTACAGTATATCAAGACTGACTTGGATTCAGTCTAATTGGTGCTTAAACCAAGGAAGGAAATTGAAAGGTGGTTCTTAAATTAAGGAACGGAAAACCTCCCACCTGATATTTGCCGACCTGGCCAATTAGATTGTTGATATCTCAGTGATCTTGATTAGTTGTCAGATTGATTCTTGTTAAGCAGAATATCCAACAAGATCTCTATCAGATCCGACGGCCCACGTGAAAGTTCTCACATGAATTCGTGAGAACCGTTCTTAGGGGATCAACTCACTATATATATATATATATATATATATATATATATATATATTATATATATATATATATATATATATATAGTGAGTTGATCCCCTAAGAACGGTTCTCACGAATTCATGTGAGAACTTTCACGTGGGCTGTCGGATCTAATAGAGATCTAGTTTTATTTGGTTTGATCTATCAGATCCGACGATCCACGTGAAAGTTCTCACAGAAATCCGTGAGAACCGTTCTTAGGGGATCAGCTCCCTATATATATATATATATATAATCTCTATCAATTTAATACACCTACTTGGCATGAAACATTAATACTATAATAGCGCAAGAGGGGATTCTCTTTTACTCCTAAGAGCATAAAAAGGTATGAAGGTAAAAGAAGACCCCAAAATAGAATTTTTTTCCCCCTTCTGAAACATAGGCCGTAGCCAGACTTAAACCTCCGCACAACTGTATTGATAATGAAAGATTATTGACCATGAACAAATATTGATGATGGTCTATACTTTGCAACCTTGAAAGCTATATATCCTTTGTGTTCACTTCATTCTCACGGGTGGCGAAGTTAGGGTAAGTCATGGTTTTGTCTCACGTGTCAAACAAGCTATCATGAAACCCTAACCCTAACCCTAATTTTTGCTTGCCATCGAACGATTGTGAAAGCCGACTATTTTAAGACCATGCGTGGAAGATGACCTAGAAGCATACATTTCTACATTTTATATGTGCTTTAAACTGCTTCTAATATGCTTGAAATTATGTTAGCATGAAGTTGTGGAAGTTGCCACGAAGTTTGCATCAGTTCCATGTGGGTCATGGGAAAGAGTAGCAACAAAGGAATGGAGAAATTAAACAGAAGAAATCTCATAACCAACGTACTATTTTAAGACTTTGACGTGTAAAGATGGAGTCATGCATGAGGAAGTTTCTGGCTGGTTGCTTGATCTTTAATTTCCATGCGAAGATGTCTTCTCCACTTGCATTCAAGTGGTTACTTTAATTGATGGATGCTTCATCATCAATTGAACTTTCTAAGATACATCCAACTTGTATTTTTGTACGGGTAATGTGAGAATGTCTTTAATTCGTATATCTTTATCCAAAGAGAGAACAATTAAGAGAGCTTTTTAGCAAGCTGCATCTCAATACCTTAGTTAGTTATTCTATATCAATTTAAACATTAAAATCTAAAAAACTTAATAATAAGGATATCTGTGACCACACGTGTTGGTAGTATTCTGTATTTTTCTAGATTTTCAGGTATCTTTAGCTTATTATATTTAAAACATGAACATGCAATGATGCAACAAATATGTATCTAAATAAATAAAACAGGAGAAAAAGTTTTTGGCTTGTGAGGAAGTAGTCGTGCAAGAACACCGCTCTAAAAGACTAAGACCCGCCCTATTGCTCGGGCAATGAAACGATCGTCATCAACTAGCGGTGAAGGCACCCCCGGTGAGAACCGGCACCCGGCTCAGGCGTAAGCCAAGGTCTATTATGCTCAAACAAGAATCGATCGCCCACGATAACGATGTAAAATCAGTAAAAAAAATTAACAGAAAGAAGAGCATCACCGGCTGCAGGATGTATGTCTAAGAAAAGCTCAAGAGGGAGAAGAGAGAATAATTTTTTTGTTGTGTTTGCTTCTGAATTGGGAGGCATTATTTATAGCCTCTAGAGCACCCCAGTTGCAACTGTAAAAATCTCTTGATATGCGTTTACGGGAGAGTGGTTGCACCCGACGCGCGAATCTCGAGATCTGGAAACGATCAAATCAGAATCAATCAAAATGAATCAGTCAAAATGAAAAGAAAAAAGAAATAAAATTAAATATGGGCTCAGTCTCAGGCTCGCTCGAGCACACGAACGCGGCGTGGCGTGTGTGTAAGGCGACACCGGTGTGGCGAGACGCGGCTGTGTGCACGTGCGCGTGTGATTAGCCTATCTCATAACATATAACTCATAATAAGTAGGATGAAGAAGGATTGGTATATCAGCCACTTTTTCCTGTATCTTTTCCCATATGGTACTAAATAGGCTAAGATGAACGCTATTGAGAAAATCAAGCTTTCTCATGATTGTGTTCACCCAACCCCAAACAGTCTCCCCCAATAGCTTGAATTCCAGGAAAGACAAAATCAATAAAATAAACATAAAATGTAAACAAAAATTGTGCAATCTCATAATGTGAATTTGGGATAAGTGGCTTGCGGCTTTGCAGCTACCCTTAGTGAATTTATCGCAACATGAGAGGCATAATAAACTATGATGAATTAAACATCTTTATCAGATATTAACGAAAGACACATAGTAAGTTCTCAAGCGGATTGAGCATTAATAGTCATGCTCACAATAACCGACTCATGAGAGTTTTTAGGGGCCAGTCCTGCCCCCTAAACGCGATTGTCATGATTTCTCTCACGTATGTATGTCCTCCAAGGGTACTACAACTGAATATTATACACTCTATAATTCATGCTTTAGACTTATTAAGAGTTTAACTTAACCTAATCAATTATATCATAAGAGCATCATCATCCTAGAAAATGCGTTGTAGCTACATAGACTATAAATAGGATATAAACATATCAGGGCCGATGCTCCACACGAGTATCATCAGTCCACCTTGTTTCCATCATATTGAACTTCTTTCATGGGAATTGCTCACCAATTAAGAAGGTTGGGTTCTTGCTGTAAGTGATTTCATCTATGGGCTTAACCTCATCTACCCCGATGCATATAGGACCACACTCTTAGAAATATCCTTTGTCAATGGGTCGACAACCATTTTTTCTGACTTTACAAAGTCCAAAATTATAATTTTGCCCAGCAGGTGTTTAACTGATTTTCATTCTGATCTGAATATGTCTGTTTAGTTTCTTATTAACATTAACTTACTTCAGCAACTCAAAGGTGGCTCTAGAGTCAGTATGGATAAAGATATGAGGTACATGTCTAGGCACAATAGAAACATATTTGCATTTGTAGAAATCAAATTCATGTAGCATTTTCTCAATGTTGTGAGATAGTGTTAAGAAAATTCATTTAGGGACCGTGGATATCTTCATTCTTAAAAACATATCTGCAGTTCTGAATCTTTCATGTCAAAGTTTTGGGATAGATAATCCTTGATTTTTAGAGTCACCTCAAGTGAAGTTCTAAATATAAGAATGTCATCTACATGAAGACAGAGGATGAGATAGTCATTGTGTAACACCCCATTCCCAGAATACGTGCACAGTTACGTATCCTGATTTTTGAGCATATTTTCTTCTATTATTATTATATCTATTTTCTACTATCCTTACTCATATAGCAGTACTGCATGATTTGACCTATTTGGTATCCAGATTTGACTAATTTTAGTTTCAAATATTATTTCTAATATTTTAAATTTTTCATGATTTTCTAGAATTTTTCGGAATTAAATTATAAATCTTCAAAATCGGTGTCGGCCAGTATCATTGGTTGATTCCAGGAATTTTAATTTGCTATTGGAATCAAATTTCTGGATTCCGCTTTCGCATTCCATCTTAGAGTTATGTTTTCTTCCTTCGGGCATTTTCTGGGAATTTTCTGATTTTATCAAAAATTCAGCCTTCCCGGTGTAGACACCGTTCACGGTGCATTCTAGGATTTTTATTTTGAAAATGAGATAGAATTTCTAAAAACCGATTTCACCAAAAATCGTTTTATAATATTTATGATTTTTGAGAATTTTTGGATAGCATTCCGAGATACTTCAATTTTTAGTCATTCCTGGAGTTTCCGGTATTTTCCCTGATATCGAGAACTTATCCAAGTTTTTCACTTCTCTCTCTTTCCATATTTTTCTCTCTCTTCCTCAAACGCGATCTTGGCCAGCCAGGTTCATCATTTAATGCAGCCACCCTCTCCATGCCACATTAAAAGCGTATGGGCTAATTCAACTCAAGTCCAATCACCCATGCCTTTTTTGTCTTGTTCTCTGCTCATGTTTTCCTTCTGAAACGCAGCTCTTGTTCCGCGTCTGGCTCTCTTGCCTGGACGCGGAAATTCCCTTACAAACGCAACCCTTTCTCTTTAAGTGAAAACGCAGGTTCCACTTTTTGATGGGATGGCAACATTATTATATACTTTTCAACTCCTTATAAAACCATCCCACATTCTTCTCTCTCTTTCATAATTACTTCTTCTTCTTCTCCTTGGTTTCCTGTGAACGAACCAGCAAGTTGGCAGCCATGGTGACTCATTTGGCTAGCCATTAGTCTCTCTCTCCACCTCCATTTTCACCACCAACACCACCACTTCTTTCTTCTCCATCTCCTCCACCATTCCAACAACAAAAACACCAACTCCAACCATCAATATCACCTTCTTCTTCCTCCTCTTTCCACCAAACAACCCATTACCTCCATTAACTTCACCACCATCTCCACCACCACCTGCACCACCGTAGCCTCCACCGAGCATACCACCTTCACCTCCTCGACAACCTCTTTCCGACGGACTATAGATTCGTCCCCCGTGGCATTATTTGCAAAAACTCACTTTGGCAAAATGCACTAGACTTGCACCATCAAAACTCTCCCCATCAACTTGTGAAGACCGGCCACTCCTTTCGGATTGGGGCCGTGTTCTTCTCCATTGACAGGACTCCTAGCCGGTGCCCTCCTTTTGGTTTGGGACCGAGCTTCATCACCGTAGATTTTCCGGTAATCGTTCGCGATTATTCTGGTGATCGTTTTGGTGATTAACTTGGCAAAGGATTCATCTTCCTCACTTGGCACTCTTGCTGGACCTCGGACGCGTTTTAGGCGAGTAATTCTACTCGCCAAGACTTGGACTTGATTCTTTAACTTGTAACATAACAACATACACAACTCTCAAACATCAGGACTCACTTTCTGTTCTGCACCTTGATTAGTCGACTTGGCCCTTTTATTAGTCGACTAACCCCCTTACAAACGCAGCCTTGATTGTTTTGAAACGCACCCTACTAGTCGACTAATCCTCCTCCCTAGTCGACTAACTTTCCTGAAACGCGAATCTGGGAAACGCGCCTCTTGGAAACGCGGCCTTGTGGACGCGACCATGTGAGACGCGACCTTGAGAGACGCGCCCTTTTCTGAAACGCCGCCTACTCTTCCATCTTTTTTGGCCAACTCTTTCTGGTGAAACGCGGACTTGTGGCAAGACGCGGATCTATGAAACGCGACTTCGTGAGACGCCGTTTTGCGAAACGCAGCAGACTAGTCGACTAATCCCTACCCCTAGTCGACTAACCCTTTTTCTGAAAACGCTAATTTCCTGAAACGCCACCTTACCAGTCGACTTGCCCTTTTCCTATAGTCGACTAATCCTTTTTAGTAGTCGACTGATTTCCTCCCCTAGTCGACTAATTTCCTGATTTCCTTAATTAATCATTTTCTTGGGAATAAATCTTATGCTTGGAACATGCTTTATATATTGTTATTTCATGACAGGTTATTTGATGAATATCACCTCTTATCATGCTATCTATTGACACAAGGCATGATACACCTGACTCCTATAATTATCATTATAACGGGAATGATAATCGGACTTCATGATTTACCAACTTGATTACAAGATAGTACGAACCAGTACTCCGGATATACCAGTATTCCTGACATGTTCCTGCTCATTCCCGAAATCTGATAATTATTTAATATACCATAAATGAGACAACTTACATCGGGTCGGGGGAAACATGCGGCTATCAATATGTGTTCGTGTTTACAGTGGTATTAGGTATGTTGTGCAACTGAATTTCCGGTCTGACCTGTGGGCCTCCAGGCGACCGAGGGGAGTGCTGGCTCCCTCATTCCTGGTACCATCATGATAAGGGCATACAATAAGACCCTCCTGTTTGCCTTGCGGCGGGTTCCGTCTCCAAGCAACGGAACAATCCTGGGCCGTGGTCCCGGGTATGCACGGGACCCACTGTAAACATAGTTCGTTGATACCCCGCTAGTTTCCAATAACAACCTCGTTTTATTCGGATATGGATCTATGTGTGCTGGGACGCTAGTCCACATAGCTAGATATCAGGGTAAGGTGAGCAATAATAATAATAACGATAATAAGACGCTAATTGTGGTGTTGTATGCGCAGGGATTACGGTGACACGAGATGAAGGTATATAGATGAGGGTTTCCTTGTTTGGATTATCCCCTCGAGGTACTAGTCTCGTGAAGCCGCAGTTTAAGCGTATACATTGCCCTTCCGTTTACAATATGTTGTGCTTATTTACTTGCTGGTTGATTTCTCATGCTGTTGCACCGACTCTCATGTTCATGTTTCTTTTGCCACTCGGCTGTTACCTGCTCTACTTGTTTGGGAGGTCCTGACTTCCTTGAATTTGTATGTTCAGGTTCCGAACCTTGGATTGAGGTGGAGCCTTCTGTGGAAGACCAAGCCTTCCTTTCCGAGCAGGCTGATTAGTCTCGGTTGCTGTCGTCCCAGACCTTCCTTTTGGCTCGCGGGACCCTTCTTCAGCTCGTGAGCATCTTTGTAATTCTCTTGTAAATCGTACTTTTGAGTTTGGCTGTGATATATGGTGCATGTGATATGTAAATATATATCACTTTCTGTGATAACCTTGTACTTTGTACTTCTTGTGTTGGCATATGAATGGACGCTACGCTTTGTCGTACTCTGATTCTTGCTTGTACTGATGCTTAGCGTATATACGCGAGGGTATTTCTGACCTGCGTATGTACGTCGCAGTGACGTCCCCGTACCGTGGGATCGGGGCGTTACAGGTTGGTATCAGAGCCTAGGCTCTCACACCTATAGTACAATCAAGTAGCAAATTAATGGAATTTGCCATTGCCAACTACAATGTACAAGTTATCTTGTCCTTCTTGATTCCTTTCCTTGTGTCCTAAAATCCTTTCATCTTTCCAGTTTCCAGTCTCCCTTTTTACCAACATAAGTATGGATAGAAGGACGGGTCGTAGCAACTCCGGGCAAGCATCCAATGGACCCACAGGAGAGAATGTTGAGATTCTGAGGGTATCCAGACTTTGATGGAGAACCAGCAACAGCAGACGGAACTCCTTCGGCAAGAATTGACAACTCCCAAAGAACAGAGGCCGGGGAACGTATCAGACTTTAGGAGGTTGCAGCCGGCGATATTCACGGGAGAAGAGAGACCACTTGATGCTGAACAATGGCTGATTGACACCACGGATCTGTTGAACGCAGCCCGGGTCCCAAAGGAAAATCAGGTGGAGGTTGCTAAGATTCAACTAAAGGATGTAGCCAGGACCTGGTGGCTAGCTGAGGAAGCAAGATTGGAGAAACCTGTCTCGTGGGACCAGTTCTCCCAGAGCTTCTATAATAGATTCTTTCCTGCCACCGCTCAGAAGGACATGGAGGAACAGTTCATCCGACTCCAGCAATGGAACCGGTCTGTGGATGAGTACGCCGCTGAGTTCTTGAGGCTGAGCCGCTTCGCCCCATATATGATAGCTGATGAAGAGAAGCGAGCGAGCAGATTCCAACAGGGTTTGCGAATGGACATTCAGATCCTCTTGATGCCCCAGCAGCTGAAAACGTATTCCCAAGTCCTCACCATAGCTCGGGAAGTTGAGCGAGGACTGGAGAAAGGGAAGACTAACATGATGAGGAACCAGGCCATGAAGAGGCCATTTCCACAAGCAGGGAGAGGAGGTCCATACAGAGCAGTGAGATTCCCAGCCATGAGACGACCATTTCGACCAGCCCCCTTTCCAGTAACCCAACCATACCTCTTTTGTGGTTATTGCCAGAAACCAGGCCACTCCCGACAGAATTGCCGTAGGGCAAATGGGTTATGCCTGGCATGTGGTTCCCGTGACCATTCAGTAGAAGTCTGCCCCCACAAGAGGATGGGGATAGCCAGTCAAGCACTGCCAGCACTTCCAGGGCCAGATGGACAGAGGAACCAGGGACCAATGGTTAGGAGAGCCCTTCCCCCTCCCCCACAGCAAGTTATCCGCCCAGTCCAGAGGGGAGTTAGAGCTGCAGCAGGCCGTGGAAGAGGACGAGCTTACAACCTGACAGCGGAAGAGGCCGAAACTTCTGGAGAAGTGGTAACAGGTAAGATCAGGGTACACTCGAAGCCCGTTCTTGCCCTCTTTGATTCGGGTGCATCTCATTGTTACATATCTGATCGTTTTGTTGACTTGCATTACATACCTGTTAGAACTTTAGACCACCAATGGGAGATTAGTACAGGGAATGGAGTAGTCATAACTACTAAGGTTTGTATTGATTGCCCTGTAGAACTCTGTAACAGAACCTTGGCCATAGATATGCTCGTACTAGATACTAGAGGGTACGACATAATCTTAGGCATGACTTGGCTCAGCAAGTACCCTGCGGTCATTGATTGCCGAAACAAGAAAGTCATTTTCAGGATACCGCTTCAGCCTGAGTTCCAATTTGAAGGAGAACGCAAACCTGCCAAAGAAAAAGCACAGATGACTGCTGGTGAGATCCAGAAAAAGAGAGTACCAGTTTGGAATGAGTTTCCAGAAGTATTTAAGGAAATCTCAGGGCTTCCACCCGATAGGGTAATTGAGTTCTCCATTGATACCCTCCCAGGTACAGTTCCGATATCCAAAGCTCCATATAGAATGGCACCCACAGAGTTGGAGATTTTAAAGAGACAGCTACAAGAATACTCTGACAAAGGATTGATTAGACCAAGTGCTTCACCATGGGGAGCTCCAGTGCTATTGGCTAACAAAAAGGACGGTGGTAAGCGGTTGTGTATAGATTACAGAGAATTAAACAAGGTTACCATCAAGAACAAGTATCCCTTACCAAGAATTGATGATCTGTTTGATCAGCTTCATGGGGCCGTGTATTTTCAAAGTTGGATTTGCAATCAGGATATCACCAGCTAAGGGTAAAGAAAGAAGATATTCCAAAGACAGCATTCAGGACTCGTTATGGCCATTATGAATTTCTAGTTATGCCTTTCGGAGTCACCAATGCCCCTGAAGTTTCATGGATTTGATGAACAGAGTGTTCTCATCATATTTGGATCAGTTTGTGGTTGTTTTTATAGATGACATCTTGATCTATTCGAAGAACGACAGAGAGCATGCAGATCACTTGAGAATAGTGTTACAGACTCTCCAACAGGAACAACTTCATGCTAAGCAAAGCAAATGTGATTTCTGGTTAAATAGTGTGGCCTTCCTTGGACACATAATTTCAGAAGAAGGAATTTCAGTAGACCCTAGTAAAATTCAGGCAGTAAAGGACTGGCCAATTCCAAGGACAGTAACAGAAATTAAGAGTTTTATTAGATTAGCCGGATATTATAGGCGCTTTGTCCAGGATTTTTCTAAGATTGCAGCCCCGTTAACGAAGCTCACACGGAAAGGAGAAAAATATATATGGACCGAGGAATGTACCGCAGCATTTGAACAATTAAAGGAAAGACTCATTACAGCTCCAGTCTTGAGGACTCCCTCAGGAAGAGGAGGGATGGTTATATACAGTGATGCATCCGGGAAAGGCCTAGGGTGTATATTAATGCAGCATGGTCATGTCATAGCTTATGCATCCAGGCAACTGAAACCACATGAGAGGAATTACCCAACTCATGATTTAGAGCTGGCGGCGGTAATATTCGCATTGAAAATCTGGAGGCATTATCTTCTGGGAGACAAGGTGCTAGTCTACACTGATCACAAAAGTCTTAAGTATATCTTCACGCAGAAAGAATTGAACATGAGACAGAGACGGTGGCTTGAATTAATGGCAGACTATGATATCGACTTACAGTATCATCCGGGCAGAATCAATACAGTACCAGATGCATTGAGCAGGAAGCCAGAAAATAGAATGCTAGTCCAAATTACTCAACAGAAGGAGTTAATCCAAGACATCATAAGACTGGACTTAATGATAGTACAAGGAGTCGATAGGACAGGACAGTCGATGACCTTACAGATCCAGTCAACCCTGATGGATGAGATTAAAGAAGCTCAGAAAGAAGACCCTAGATTACAGAAATTCAGAGCTCAAATAGAAGCTGGATTGAGATCGGATATCCGCATCCATTCGGATAATGCACTGTATTTTGGTAACCGAATTTGTGTTCCCCAAGGAGAAGTCCGACAGAAAATTTTGGCAGAGGCACATAGTTCGGCCTATTCCATTCACCCGGGAGGAACTAAAATGTATCAGGACTTGAAGCAGAAGTTCTGGTGGAATGCCATGAAGAGGGAGATAGCCCAGTATGTGGCCAAGTGCTTAGTTTGTCAACAGATAAAGGCAGAGCACCAGAGAACAGCTGGACTTCTACAACCGTTGCCAATACCAGAATGGAAATGGGAACATATCACCATGGATTTTGTTACAGCTCTACCCCGCAGCCCTAAGGGTAATAATGCAGTATGGGTGATCGTTGACCGCCTCACAAAAGCAGCTCACTTTCTACCTTTCAGAGTAGGTCAGTCAACAGAAGTTCTTGCAGATAAGTATATGAGAGAAATTGTTCGTCTACATGGAGTTCCAGTTAGCATCGTATCAGACAGAGACTCAAGATTCCGATCACATTTCTGGGAAAGTCTCCAAGAAAGTTTAGGAACTCGTCTGGAATTCAGTACTTCATATCACCCCCAGACAGACGGACAATCGGAACGGACCATTCAAATCCTTGAAGACATGTTACGAGCCTGCATGATAGAATTTAAAGGGTCATGGGACGACTATATTCATTTGGTGGAGTTCTCTTATAATAACAGCTATCAGGCTAGTATTAGAATGGCACCATTTGAGGCATTGTATGGCAGAAAGTGCAGGTCGCCGATATGTTGGGACGAAGTCGGCGAAAGAAGACTTATGGGACCAGATATACTAGTTCAGACAACGGATAAAGTCCGAATTATCAGAGATCACCTCCGGGCAGCACAGAGCCGACAAAAGAGTTGGGCAGACACAAATAGAAGACCATTGGAATTCAGAACAGGTGACCATGTATTTTTGAAGATATCACCCACAAAAGGGGTAATCCGTTTCGGTACACGTGGAAAGCTCAGTCCGAGGTACATCGGCCCATTCGAGATTTTAGATCGTGTGGGAGATGTGGCTTACCGATTGGCACTACCGCCATCTTTGAAAGGAGTACACAACGTATTCCACGTATCACAGTTGAGGAGGTATGTCAAGGATGAGAGTCACATTCTGGATCACTCTGAACTGGAACTACAGCCTGATTTGTCTTACGAAGAGCAACCGATGGCCATCCTGGACAAAAGTATTAAAACTCTGAAGAATAAGGCCATACCATTGGTATTGGTTTCTTGGAATAGGCACGCACCAGGAGAGGCTACATGGGAAAGAGAGGACGTTATTCGTGAACGTTACCCCCATCTATTTGCAACTTAGTTGGTAAAACCCTTCTTCCTTTTCTTCTCTACCGTCATCTTCCCCTTCCTGAAATTTCGAGGACGAAATTTTTGTAAGGTGGATAGATTGTAACACCCATTCCCAGAATACGTGCACAGTTACGTATCCTGATTTTTGAGCATATTTTCTTCTATTATTATTATATCTATTTTCTACTATCCTTACTCATATAGCAGTACTGCATGATTTGACCTATTTGGTATCCAGATTTGACTAATTTTAGTTTCAAATATTATTTTCTAATATTTTAAATTTTTCATGATTTTCTAGAATTTTTCGGAATTAAATTATAAATCTTCAAAATCGGTGTCGGCCAGTATCATTGGTTGATTCCAGGAATTTTAATTTGCTATTGGAATCAAATTTCTGGATTCCGCTTTCGCATTCCATCTTAGAGTTATGTTTTCTTCCTTCGGGCATTTTCTGGGAATTTTCTGATTTTATCAAAAATTCAGCCTTCCGGTGTAGACACCGTTCACGGTGCATTCTAGGATTTTTATTTTGAAAATGAGATAGAATTTCTGAAAACCGATTTCACCAAAAATCGTTTTATAATATTTATGATTTTTGAGAATTTTTGGATAGCATTCCGAGATACTTCAATTTTTAGTCATTCCTGGAGTTTCCGGTATTTTCCCTGATATCGAGAACTTATCCAAGTTTTTCACTTCTCTCTCTTTCCATATTTTTCTCTCTCTTCCTCAAACGCGATCTTGGCCAACCAGGTTCATCATTTAATGCAGCCACCCTCTCCATGCCACATTAAAAGCGTATGGGCTAATTCAACTCAAGTCCAATCACCCATGCCTTTTTTGTCTTGTTCTCTGCTCATGTTTTCCTTCTGAAACGCAGCTCTTGTTCCGCGTCTGGCTCTCTTGCCTGGACGCGGAAATTCCCTTACAAACGCAACCCTTTCTCTTTAAGTGAAAACGCAGGTTCCACTTTTTGATGGGATGGCAACATTATTATATACTTTTCAACTCCTTATAAAACCACCCCACATTCTTCTCTCTTTCATAATTACTTCTTCTTCTTCTCCTTGGTTTCCTGTGAACGAACCAGCAAGTTGGCAGCCATGGTGACTCATTTGGCTAGCCATTAGTCTCTCTCTCCACCTCCATTTTCACCACCAACACCACCACTTCTTTCTTCTCCATCTCCTCCACCATTCCAACAACAAAAACACCAACTCCAACCATCAATATCACCTTCTTCTTCCTCCTCTTTCCACCAAACAACCCATTACCTCCATTAACTTCACCACCATCTCCACCACCACCTGCACCACCGTAGCCTCCACCGAGCATACCACCTTCACCTCCTCGACAACCTCTTTCCGACGGACTATAGATTCGTCCCCCGTGGCATTATTTGCAAAAACTCACTTTGGCAAAATGCACTAGACTTGCACCATCAAAACTCTCCCCATCAACTTGTGAAGACCGGCCACTCCTTTCGGATTGGGGCCGTGTTCTTCTCCATTGACAGGACTCCTAGCCGGTGCCCTCCTTTTGTTTGGGACCGAGCTTCATCACCGTAGATTTTCCGGTAATCGTTCGCGATTATTCTGGTGATCGTTTTGGTGATTAACTTGGCAAAGGATTCATCTTCCTCACTTGGCACTCTTGCTGGACCTCGGACGCTTTTTAGGCGAGTAATTCTACTCGCCAAGACTTGGACTTGATTCTTTAACTTGTAACATAACAACATACACAACTCTCAAACATCAGGACTCACTTTCTGTTCTGCACCTTGATTAGTCGACTTGGCCCTTTTATTAGTCGACTAACCCCCCTTACAAACGCAGCCTTGATTGTTTTGAAACGCACCCTACTAGTCGACTAATCCTCCTCCCTAGTCGACTAACTTTCCTGAAACGCGAATCTGGGAAACGCGCCTCTTGGAAACGCGGCCTTGTGGACGCGACCATGTGAGACGCGACCTTGAGAGACGCGCCCTTTTCTGAAACGCCGCCTACTCTTCCATCTTTTTTGGCCAACTCTTTCTGGTGAAACGCGGACTTGTGGCAAGACGCGGATCTATGAAACGCGACTTCGTGAGACGCCGTTTTGCGAAACGCAGCAGACTAGTCGACTAATCCCTACCCCTAGTCGACTAACCCTTTTTCTGAAAACGCTAATTTCCTGAAACGCCACCTTACCAGTCGACTTGCCCTTTTCCTATAGTCGACTAATCCTTTTTAGTAGTCGACTGATTTCCTCCCCTAGTCGACTAATTTCCTGATTTCCTTAATTAATCATTTTCTTGGGAATAAATCTTATGCTTGGAACATGCTTTATATATTGTTATTTCATGACAGGTATTTGATGAATATCACCTCTTATCATGCTATCTATTGACACAAGGCATGATACACCTGACTCCTATAATTATCATTATAACGGGAATGATAATCGGACTTCATGATTTACCAACTTGATTACAAGATAGTACGAACCAGTACTCCGGATATACCAGTATTCCTGACATGTTCCTGCTCATTCCCGAAATCTGATAATTATTTAATATACCATAAAATGAGACAACTTACATCGGGTCGGGGGAAACATGCGGCTATCAATATGTGTTCGTGTTTACAGTGGTATTAGGTATGTTGTGCAACTGAATTTCCGGTCTGACCTGTGGGCCTCCAGGCGACCGAGGGGAGTGCTGGCTCCCTCATTCCTGGTACCATCATGATAAGGGCATACAATAAGACCCTCCTGTTTGCCTTGCGGCGGGTTCCGTCTCCAAGCAACGGAACAATCCTGGGCCGTGGTCCCGGGTATGCACGGGACCCACTGTAAACATAGTTCGTTGATACCCCCGCTAGTTTCCAATAACAACCTCGTTTTATTCGGATATGGATCTATGTGTGCTGGGACGCTAGTCCACATAGCTAGATATCAGGGTAAGGTGAGCAATAATAATAATAACGATAATAAGACGCTAATTGTGGTGTTGTATGCGCAGGGATTACGGTGACACGAGATGAAGGTATATAGATGAGGGTTTCCTTGTTTGGATTATCCCCTCGAGGTACTAGTCTCGTGAAGCCGCAGTTTAAGCGTATACATTGCCCTTCCGTTTACAATATGTTGTGCTTATTTTACTTGCTGGTTGATTTCTCATGCTGTTGCACCGACTCTCATGTTCATGTTTCTTTTGCCACTCGGCTGTTACCTGCTCTACTTGTTGGGAGGTCCTGACTTCCTTGAATTTGTATGTTCAGGTTCCGAACCTTGGATTGAGGTGGAGCCTTCTGTGGAAGACCAAGCCTTCCTTTCCGAGCAGGCTGATTAGTCTCGGTTGCTGTCGTCCCAGACCTTCCTTTTGGCTCGCGGGACCCTTCTTCAGCTCGTGAGCATCTTTGTAATTCTCTTGTAAATCGTACTTTTGAGTTTGGCTGTGATATATGGTGCATGTGATATGTAAATATATATCACTTTCTGTGATAACCTTGTACTTTGTACTTCTTGTGTTGGCATATGAATGGACGCTACGCTTTGTCGTACTCTGATTCTTGCTTGTACTGATGCTTAGCGTATATACGCGAGGGTATTTCTGACCTGCGTATGTACGTCGCAGTGACGTCCCCGTACCGTGGGATCGGGGCGTTACACATTGTCTATTACTTTTGAATATATACATTTATTGTGTTCAATAATAGTGAATCTGAAATGTATTAATGATTTTATTGAATTTTTGATGCTATTCCTTTGGTGATTGTTTCAGCCCATATAGGGTACGAACAGGCCGAGTTTGGTCCGGTCCGGGCCTGCCAGCCCGGACCCACCCAAGAAAATCGGGCGGCCCGGCCTGGCCTGACCGGATTTATTAGAAAAATCAAAGAAAGCTAATAATAGGTTTGGATTTATTTTTTTTCAAGTTCTTCAATTTAGCATTGTGGTTTGGACACTTCAGTTGGACGATGGAGAACTGAAGTTCGAATACTAGCAAAAGCATATTTTTATTATAATTTAAAAAAGGGGTTGTGGCGGAGGTGAGGGTGGTGGACAGGAGAAGTGGCGGAGGTGGTGGGCGGCAGCGGGGTCGGTGGCCGACCGCGAAGGTGAACGGGGGAGGGGCGGCGGAGGTAGGTGGAGGGGGCAGCAATGGAGGAGGTGCCGGGTGGGGCGTAGATGGTGGACGGAGGCGGGCGACCGTGGAAGTGGGCGCGAGGTGGGTGGAGGCGGCCCCGGGCGGCTCGTTCCGAAACCCGGCCCCGGCCCACGCGGGATCGGGGTCACAGTAGCCCCACCTGGGCACACCCGGGTAGAGGGGTGGGCCCGGGCCCGCACGAAATGGGTCCATGCAGGTTGCCGGGTCGATCCCACCTGTTCGCACCCCTAAGCCCATATAAGGACTTCACCAATTTGCAGCTTTTTTCTGTCCATTGGCTATAAACCCTTATGGTTGGTTCATGTAATCTCTTTCTCGAGACTGACATTTAGGAAAGCTTCTTGACATCTATTTAGTAAATTTTCATTTTATAGACACAAGCTAGTGTCAAAAGAACTCTAATAGTAGAGATTGTGGTGATAGGAAAGTAGGTGTCAAAAAAAATTAATACCTTTTTGTTAGGGTAACTCTTGACAACTAATCTACCTTTGTACTTGTTGACAGTGCCATCAGGTTTGAGTTTCTTCTTGAAGATCCATTTACATCCTATAGATTTGCATCCCGGAGGTAGATCAGCGAGAATCCATGTGTCATTCTCCATTATGAATTTGGTCTCACTGTCAATGACTTCTTTTCAGACAAGAGATTCAGAAGAGTCAATTGCTTCCTTAAAGGAGATAGGATCACCTTAAACATGAAAAGTAAATAAATATTCTCCAAGGTTCCTAAAAGTCTTAGTTCTTTTGCTTCTTCTTAGTCTGGGTCAGTGGGTGGAGTAGAACTAGATGGAGGAATATCAGAGGTGGAAGAATTGCAAGAAGGATTACTAGGGACTATTGATTTGAAAAGAAGAATGTTTTCAAAGCATACACCATCTTTACCTTCAGTGATTGTGTTATTGAATATTTCACTAATCTCAGAGTTAACCACTAGGAAATGGTTAAAATTGCTATCTAATGCATATCCAATGAGCACAACATCAATGATTTTGGGGCCAATTTTTCTTCTGTTAGGTTCAAACATTGAACTCTTAGCCAAGCAACTCAGACTTTGAAGAAATTGATGTTAGGAGTTATACCTTTTCAACCTTCATATTGAGTAATGTCATTCTTTTGGGGAATCCTATTGAGGATATAGCAAGCTAAAAGGAGAGCTTCACCCCAAAGGTTTTTGGGTGCACCAGAGCTAATTAACATACAGTTCACTATGTCCATGAGTATTATGTTTTTCCTTTTAGCAATATCATTGGACTGTGGTGTATAAGGAGCAGTCAACTCATAGCAATGTCGTGCTCTTGACAGTTTTCAGTCATTTTGTTTGAGGTGTATTCCCCCATGATGAGATCTTAGGATATTTTTTTTCCTCCAAGTTGGTTCTCAACCTCGATTTTATACACCATGAACCAATTGAGGACTTCATCCTCGAATTTTAGACGATAGATATAACTTTATCTAGAATGATCGTCTATAAATGTTACGAAGTATCTTATACCGTATCGGGTGGGAATTCTGTTTGAGCCACACACATCAATATGAATAAGTTCGAGGGGTCAGAGTTCCTTATGATAAACGGGAAATGTTTTCTGACGTGTTTTTCTTTAACACATATTTCACACTTAGAAGTGAAATCAGAAGTAGCCTTGGGAAAGAGATTTAGAATAATTATTTTTCTTGATAGATTTAGAGTTTACATGACCTATTATTCCATGCCAAATATTACAAGATTCAATTTTCAGAGGAACTGAAGCAAAATTTTTATTATAGAAGAATTTACTATATTAAGTCTGAAAAGACCATCACTGACAAAATATTTGCAAATGAATACATTATTTTTGGAGATTACAAATTTATTGGATTTTTTAACAATCCTATATCCAATTCTAATAAGATGAGATTCGCTGATCAGATTCCTTCAGAGAGTTGGTACGTGCAGGACGCATTGAAGAGTTAAAATTTTGGTAGAAGTCATCTTTAGTTCAATGTACCCACTATCTATTACTTCTTTGGCAGAATTATCTGGTAGACTCACGCTTTCTCCATGTTGTTCCTGATAAGATTTAAAGCGGCAGCGATCAGTACAGATATGCATATTTGCTCACAAGTCTAACCGCCAGTCCGAGGAGAAAGTGATAGAATTGACAAGAGGAAGAGAAGTTACTAACCTAAAGGTGTTAGGATTTTGTTCCACCTTGTTAGCTTTGTGCCCGATGTTTCCTTTGTTCTCTTTTACAATAGGTCTGAATGGTTCCTTCTTCCGGTGGAAGCATTGAGTGTTAGATGCAGGAACAGACCTGACAACTAATCAATGTTATATACAGTAATATTTATAAGCATAAATATTTCAATTTAACTCTTGTATAAAGAATGTTAGTTCACTTATACAGCAATTGGAGAGAGGTACACAGAGAGCGAATCTACTTAAGACAATTACGCCTTCGGCTATGGTGCTAATGGGTTAATGGACGCTGGTCTCCCAAGATATAACACTCCTTCGTGGTATTTGGATAGCACTACCACATCATCATATGGTCGAATCGTAGTTAATCAGTACCTTCACAAGGAATTCAATGCAGCAGGACAAAGATAAATTTCAGGGAGAATGTCTGTCTTAAATTTGAAGGAATATCCACTGAAGAGACAGGAGAAGAGAGAAGAATTTTTGTCGTAGGAAGAGATAGATTCAGACAACAATTCTTTATTTCATAATCTGTTGAATTTTCTATACTTTTTCTTTCAGACCGAATCTCTTTAATAGATTTTTTCAATAGAGAAAAAATCTGAAATTCAAATTCAGAGGGAGAGAGAGAGATTTAATTCTGTATTAAAGTGTGTTTAGAAAGACTGAGGGGAGTACTTTTTATAGTGCTCCAAAAGTCCCGTTGGAGAAAACAGTGCGATGGTTCTGTCAACCGTCGTACCCGTTATTCTCAGACGGAACCGTTTTTGAACGGTTCTGTGTCCCGTTCAGACAGAACCATTTTTGAATGGTTCTGTCTGTTAGAGTCTTCTGTTTGCGGTTTTGGCTAGCGGACAGGATCCGCTGTAGCACCCGTGACCTGGTTTAAAAAGAACCAGACCCAAACTACTACCGCACCCGTACCCGCATCCGAGCTCGGCTCTGGCTCCGGGTCGCGAGGGCATGGTTTCCCTCCAATCGCGCGTGAAAACTTCAAGTACCCAAAGGGCACACCTTTTGTTCCCATTTTTCTCTATTTAAATACTTCAAATGCCCACTCCACGTTCAATGTGGGACTAAATATTTTAGTAACATTTTAGTCCCCTTTAACTTTTGAATTAGGCTAACTTTAGACTTGAATATCTCTTTCATTCGAAAATGGAATTGAACATGTGAATATATCCCGTTCATTTCCAGTGAAAGGAAGCACACTCCAACCATTATCCGGTTGATTCTGTCAACAGATGTCGCCTTAATTTAACTTAAAGATTCACTTTTTAATTCTTTGTTTTCTCAACACTGAGGAGTTAATGGTTGGTTCTCCAACAAACATAGCAGAACTTCCTATCAGACTTATGACTTGAGGTTTTAGGTTTAAAGAAAGGAGAATGAGAGTGATCGATTTTCTTGAATTTCTTGCTATTGGGATTCATATTTTTGTGCTTAGGCTTATCCTTTACTCAGCTCATTTTGACTTTTATTTCATACTTGATTTTGGAGTTGAGCCCTTGCTGGTCTTCAATACGAATTGCCTTAAGAGCTTAGATCAGGGTAAGGTTCCTTTACTTGTGATGAATGTCTCCAACAAATTTTGATCAAGATGGGGGGAGTTTAGAAATAAGATAGAAAACTTTGTAGTCATCAGAGAACTGGTCTCCCTTCATTGGAAATGACGGATATGGTCTTGAAATTCATGAATTTGTTCATTGGTGGGCTTGCTATCAACCATCATGAACTTGTTGAAGAAGAGGAGGTGAATTGTTTGATTCCAGCATCATTTAGTTCATACTTTTCTGGCGCATCTCACCATTTCTAGGCACTTTTGTACTCATAATATATGTCATACAGATTACTTGCGAGCGCAATTAGAATTCTATGACAGCAATGACTGTTTATTTACTCTGGTTTCATCGAGGCGTGAGTAGAAGGATGAGTTGGAGAGAGAGCCCTAGAAGGAGTTTCAATAGGGGTTGACGAAGATGTCGCAGGTGAAGGTTTAGAAGATGGAATAATGGTATTAATGGCAGAAATCAATCCTAAGATGGTTAACCGATATTTCATTTGGTTTGTCAATCGCTTATAGCATACACCAATAAATTTATCTGATTTGATATTTTTGAAATGACCTCGATTGCTATAATGTCCGGGAAAGATTACTAGTCTGTGTTCTGTATTCAATAATTCGCCAAAATGAAGAGTATCAGTATACATGTTTAAATTGGCCAATTTTAAATTATAGTTTGCAGAATAAAAGTGTAGGGATTTTACTTAATTACATATTACAGTGACAATAGATTCTCGAATGGTGAAGATTACTATAAAATAAGTTAGAATTTAATCTACAATATAGATTTATGAAGCCAAAAATAATATTTGTAACAAGATGCATTTATAGAATCTTGATCTAACTATGGGATTGCAATCAAACTAAAATATAATCAAAAGTCAAGATAATAAAATGTGTAATGCAGTTTTAACTAAATGTTTATAATATTGTTGTTGATTGAACTTTAGAACAAAGTTATGTGTTTATAGCACACAAATCAAAAGAGTAAATAGATGAATGTTTTAAAACAAAAGAAATTTTGTTGCAGAGAATTGAAAAACTAAAGGTCTAATTTTTGAGAAAGACTGAGGAGAGTAACTGTAATTTAAGTTCAGTCATGATGAGTATAATTTTAAAACTAAGTAATTGTGACAGTAAATAACTTTTAGCAATTTTAATGACATTTTTTTAATAAAAAGCTATTAATGAAAAGTGTTTTGCATAAAACTATTTAGTTTAAAGAAACATATTACGTATGGTAGAAAATAATTTACTGTAGAAAATTTGTTTGGATGAAATATCTATTTAGGAAATGCAGATTTTAAAAGCTTAGTCTTCTAGATTGTTAGCATTATTCTATATTTTTCTAGAATTTCAAATAATTTTAGCTTATTATATTTAAAACGTGAACATGCAACAAATATGTATCTAAATAAATAAAATAAAAAAAGTTTGTGGCTGATGAGGAGCAGTTATATAAGAACACAGTCCTAAAAGACTAAAACTCGCCCTATCGTTGGGTGTTGTTGAAACGGTTGTCATCGACTAGTGGTAAAGACCCCAGAGAGTACTAGCCACTCGGCTCGAGCGTAAATCAAGATTTCTTCTCAGACAAGAATCGATCGCCCACGAAATCGATGTAGAATCAGTAAAAATAAGAGCTTAACCGGAAGCTAGATGTGTTCCAGAGAGAAGCTCAAGAGAGAGAAGAGATATTTTTTTGTTGTGCTTGCTTGTGAACTGGGAGGCTCTATTTATATCCTTCAGAGCATCCCAGTTGCAAAAGAAAAATCTCAAAATATGTGGTAACGGCCTGGTGGTTGCAACTGACGTGCGGATCTTAAGATTTTAAATGGTTAAATCGGATTCAGTCTAAATGAATTAGTCAAAACAAAAAGAAACTAAATGCAGAGTCGGGCTCGCTCGCGCACGCGCCCGTGTGATTAACATGTCTCATGACGTATAACTCATAACGGGCCTGTTTGGTTAAGGGTGGGAGTGAGGAAGTAAGGAAGTGAGGAAGTGGTATTAGTTCCCTTTGGAACTTGGAAATTGGTTAGTAAGTTTTCCGGTGTTTGGATGTTGTTGGGAAGTGTGGTTTGGAAAATGTTATGTCTTTTTCGGTCTTTGGATGGTAATGGAAAGTGGAGGTGGAAAAGTTGACTGTAAAATAATATTAAAATAAAAATTAATTAAGAAAAATAAAAAATGGATTGTAATTAGAATGCAAGTCAGATTTACATGACCAAAAAATTAACTACTTTATGCTACAACTTATTATAAATGAGATTTACATGACCACAAAATTAACTGTAGCACTCTGGAAGTGAGGAAATGGTTGTGTAAAGAGAGAAGAAAAAAGGAAAAAGGGTTTTCTTATTTTTCTTTTCCAGTGTTTGGATAGATAGGGAAGTGAGCAATTATACTTTCCATTTCCTTACTTCCGCCCACTTCCTTGCAACCAAACACACCCAACAAGTAAGATGAGGAAGGATTGATACATAAATCACTTTTGTCTCGTATCCTATCTTACATGGGACTAAATATAATAAGATAAAATAAACACTATTGGAAAAACTAAGCTTTCACATGGTCTTGTCTACTCAACCCCAACAATATGCATTTGCAAGTATTCAAAAATCTGACACTAGTATGGAACCATGGATACATGATGTGAGAGATGTGTGCTATATAAATTTGTTCACAGTTGAAAGTCTAAATAACGGTATCAATGTCACCAATGATTTTTGGTATGGTTTTTTTCATCACCCGATATTATATATAAAAACCGCATTAATATATTAAGCACCTCATAATCTGTATGATATTATCAATTCAAAATCGGCTAATGTTTGACATCACAATTTATTTATATGCTGCCTAATATTTAATTTTGAAATTACGTGATTCATACACTCCCTTAGATTTTACAAATTGAATATTCATAGTTTAGAGACAACTCATATTCAAAATCTACTAAGTTTTCTGTTATTAATTTTTTTTCTCCCAAATCAAGAAAGCGATTTCTCTCACTGCTTCCTTTGTCTGATGGGATTGTAAGCTTTCCGTCATGATCGATTGGCTTTCAATGCACCAAGTTCTTTTCGGAGGCTGTTTGTTTTCTACGAATGTGACGGAAAAGTCTCCATTTTGCTCCTGACATGTGAGTCTCGTATCTTTTTTTTTTTTTTTTAAATCTGTTTCATTGTCGCGTGGAAGCTGAGGGGACAGGTGCACCATCCATTTCAACTTTTTACATGAATAATGACGTGTCAGATGTCAGAATCAAAATTTTCTAAAATACTTAGAAACCTGACACTTGAACCTCACGCGCTTTCCTCCTCTCTCTTTCAAGCGGCCAAACAGACCTTTGAATTATTTATTAGAGCATAATATAAGATGACAATGAGGTAGATACGAAACAGTATCTAACTAAGGTCCCAGTGAGTCCATGGACATTTTCATATTAGGTTATATAATAAAGTGTCATGATTCCATAGGTCATGGCAATGAGTTGGCTGACCAAATTTTAGATAGATATTGATTCCTTTCTTTTCATCTTCCTTCCACTGATGTTTGTTCTAACAAGTTTGGAATATTTTCCAAAAGTGGATACATATTTCAAACTTTGCAGTGCAGGCAGCTGAAGATATAGATGCTGATAATAATCAAGAGGGAGCATCATCGACCACCAAAGAGAAAGAGACCCTCGTTTTCATAAAATTGGCACCTCGGAATAAGAAAGGAGTGTTGTATTCCACGGTTTGATCCTTTTTGTTTTCTTTTATTTTAAAACATCCCCCTTTTTTCTTTTCTTAAAATTAGTTTTGCCAGCAATTGCAAGTTTCGAATGCTCTAAAGGCCCATCATTATCACGCTAATTAATGGATTATTTTAACGCCTATTGGGCCGTGGGCCCCCAATATTGCAAGAAAGAGTTTACCAACGCTAAAAGTGATTGCAACCGCGATACGTCAACCAGCTGAACCCGATCAATGGTTCATCCCTCGTAGTGGAAAATCAGTAAAATTTAGTCATTATCGGCTAGTAGCTACTGTAATAAGTTTCTACAACGGAAAACAACGGTATGAATATTACATGTACTATAATATCATCATGGAGCAAGAAAAATTTTATACACGTAGTTACAAATCAATACATACATAAATGCATATGCACATGCATATAAATGTATCTAGATTTCTTATGTACAATCAGTTACTTTCTTCGGCACCGGCACCCTAACACTAGCACTTGAATCTATGATGGCAGTGTCTGACTTGCCTCTGGTCTTTTACTCTTTTCTTGTATTGTCTCCCACTAGTGTTTCTAACAAATAGGGGTTCGAATGGCCCGACCCAGCCCGGGCCACCGGTTTGTGTCCCAACCCGTGCCCACCCTCCGGGTTTGGAAACCATGGCCCTGGCTCGGCTGGGTTGGGCCGCACGCAAGCCGCATCCGGGCCCGGGTGCCTAACACCTAGAATTCTAGCCGTTGGGGCCTTTTTTTGAGGGGAGGGGTGAAATTTTTTTTTTAACAAAACACTCGAACGGGTTATTGGCCCATAATGCAATCATTTTGGGGGTGGTAATTTTTTTACAACCACCCCTCCCCAAACGGGAATATTGGCCAGAATTTTTTTTTGAAAAAAAAAATACATTTTAACCAACCCTCCCCCTCGACAAATACTCACTCTTCCTCACTTCATTTCATCACCAAAAAATTCTCTAAAAATTCTCTTAAATTCTAAAGTGATCAAGCTTTCAAGTTCTCTCAAGTTATCAAGTGATCAAGCTCTCTCAAGTTCTCAAACTCCCTCAAGTTCCTCAAGTGTTCAAACCCTCTCAACCTCTCCTCAAGTGCTCAAGTTCCCTCAAACTCTTTCACATTCCGCTATGTATATTATTGTCAATTTTAGTTTAAAAATGGACGCATACTCTTCATTAGCAAGATCAATTAATCCTTTGTCGGACTGCAATAGATATTTCTTATTGGACTACAATATAATATGTTGATAAAAACTATTCCTTATCAGGCTGCAATAGATATGTTTATTCTATGGAATTGCCATATATATATTTATTTTCGGTGATGAATGAAAAATTATTGAAATAATTTGTGAATTTCTGAGTAAATTTAAAAGAGTAAAAAGATTATTTTCTGGGGTTTATTATCCCACAACTAATTAGTATTTTACGAGTTAATTGAAATTACTGCACTTTTTTTTACATATCGAAATGTTTTTTCTTTAAGATATTGTTCATTCTATGGAAGAAAGATTCAATAAGTATTTTAAAGTTTTTCTTACTATATTTTATTTTGCTTCTATTATGGATTCTCGAATTAAATTTTGAAGGATGTAAATATTTACTTGAAATTTTTTATGAAAAAAATGAATTATCCTGATTGTTCCTTATAATGGAACGATATTGATCATTCTATAAATAATATGTATGATTTTTATGATTCTCGATTTAGAAATAAATAATCATCTCAGCCTGCATCTTCATCTAGGCCTAAAAGTTTTTTATTATCTGGTTTATTATCTGCGTCCAAATGCTCAAGAAGCTCAGACTCATTAAATGAGCTTCATTATTATTCTATTCGTGCAATACCTCCTGAGATTGATGCAGACTTAGGATTTGAACATTTTGAAATTTTAGCCTGGTCAAAATCACAGTAACCAACCTGTGCTTTTCATCATGACGCGTGATTACTGGCCCCTCTTTCCTCTACTGTATCTTCAGAATGTGCTTTTAGTACAGCTGGACGAGTGCTGACCGATACGAGGAACTGCCTGGCATCAAAAGCTATCGATATGAGCTTATGGGTAAGAATTGGTTCGATGCGGAGATGAGAAGTCAGAATAAAACAGTAAATGAGATCATTGAAGACTCTCCAGAAGATGAGTGAACAAGTGAAGATCTTTTATATTTATATTTATATCAATTTAAACTTCAATTTCAATATACACACTACATTTGTAGTTTTATTTTTTATATATATTATTCATTTTATTTGTATCAATTTGTTCATTCTATTAGATTATTAATACAAAATTTACATTTGCATTTTACAACTTGTATCAATTTTATCAAAATTGTGTGAATTCTTTAAAAAAAATTTAGATTTTTTTTTTGATTTTTTGAATTTTATATCAAAATTTAAAGAGTTTTTAAAAATTCGGCCCGGCCCAGGCCGTGCCCGAGTTCCCATTAGGGGGATCGGGCCCAGGCCGGACCGCCCGGATTTTGGGGGTGGTCCGGGCTTGGCCCGATCTGGTCTCCCATCGCCGGGTCCAGGACGGGCACAATCCGTTTCGCATCCCTACTAACAAACTTCTCCGTAATTTATTCTTTTTAAAGGAAGGCTTTTCAGAAGCATCTTTACTATTGAGTATTAGATAGCTGAATCTCCTTGCATCTCGTCTATGAGAGAGTCTAAAACACATGAAAACAAGTTGTCAAAGAACTCATGAAAGATTACTTATGTTGGATATAAGAACACTAGACTTTGACACGTGCTATGCACATGCAACAAAAAAGTGAAAAAAAATTGGATTGAAGGCAGAGGAAACGAACAAGGCTCTGATACCAATTGATGCATAATTAGAGAAAGAAAATAAGAAGAGAAAAGAAGAGAGAATTTATATAGAGAGAAAAATTTAAAGAGAGAAAGTCTGATGATCTGTATTTTCATAAAACAACTCCACTCCACAATGAAAACAAAGAGGGGCTATTTATAGATAGACATTCAACACAAAGTAGAAAACTAAACAAAACTTTATTATCAAGAAACTCTAATTAATCAAAACTAAATAACATACAATAAAATAATAATAAATAATATAATAATAATTCTTAATTATAATCTCTATCATTTCTTTACTAAAATCTTCCTTGTTCATTTTGTCCATGTTCCTCTTCAATTATGCTAAATCTCATTGAGATTTTCAACAACACAAACAAGGCTTGTGTCAACTTGGGCCACACAAATATGGGCTTATTCACAAGATTTCAGGCAGAAGTCAAATTATTTATTCAAGCTTGCGTTCGCTTAGGCCCAGTAAAATTCTCAGCTATTTAATTCATCCAACGGTCCAAGTTCTCTAGAGAATAACAGCCGTTGGATGCGGCCTCTCATCACCAAACCCTAACAACAACACCCCTGAAAAACCTACATCTAAATATTCCCCGCCTCCGCTACTTTCTTCTCCATTTTCTCTGAGAGATCGCGAAGGTATCAGAACAAGGGGTACGTGAAATTTCTAGGTTTTTGTTTGGGTTTCTCTCTTCTTGTACATTCGATCCGATTCGACTCAATTAGGTTTTTTTTTAATTTTGTTTCAGATTGAGGGATGGCCGCGTGGAATCGAAGGCAGTGATCCCCGAATCGGTCCTCAAGAAGAGGAAGAGGGCCGAGGAGTGGGCGCTGGCCAAGAAGCAGGAGGCCGTCGAAAAGAAGAAGAAGGATCGCGAGAACAGGAAGCTCATCTTCAGCAGAGCTCAGCAGTATGCCAAGGAGTACGAGACCCAGGTATCAAAATCTTCCTCTTTTGTTGTTTTCAGATTAGTTTCTGTTGTTAAAAATTGCATCTTTTTACTTCTGTGTCTAATTTGGTGAGATGGGTTTCGGGTTTTAGGGGAAGGAGTTGATCCGATTGAAACGCGAGGCGAGATTGAAGGGAGGGTTCTATGTTAGCGCCGAAGCCAAGCTTCTTTTCATCATCAGGATCCGAGGGTACTTTTTCAATCATTAACATGAACTGTTTTCTATTTCAATTTTTATACTTGCTTTGCTACTGTATTAATGGTTTTTTATTCGTAGTCATGCTTAAATGTTTATGTGCTGTTAAATGTAAAATAAACCAATGCAATATTTTGTGGATAAACCAATGTAATATTCTATTATAAGATTCCAACATTAGCTAGTCTTAGGATTTTTTATTTTATCTCTAATGCTGGCGCTTTACAAGAAATATTGTCTTCCTTCTGCTGATAATGAGAAATTATATAACTCTAATATGTTTTTATGAGCGGCTATCATGTACTTATGGAGACGGCTATCATGTACTTCTATAGATGGCTATCGTAGACTTCTTTTTTAGCATTCTGTTCATTATTTCAGAGTCTCAACAGGCCACCAAAAGTTTTCCGCCGTGAATAAATCTCTACATGTTAATGGATATATCTCTTCACGCTTCATGTGATTGCATTGTGTCTGAGTCCACCTGGTTGTTTGACTTCTGCATCTCCAGGTCGAGGGAGCAGTTAAAAGTTAATGAGCTGTTTTTACACATTCTCACAATTGAGGGAAAAAAACAATAGCGATCACATATGTAATCAATTATATCATATCAACTAATAAGATGGGAGTCCAACGAATGTATTTTATTCCAAAATGACTGGATTGTAAAAAATAATTGGGAGTATAACATAAAATTCTTTACTATATCTGATTGGTATCAGCAGCCAGTCTTTCTGCTCATGCTAAAGTGGTTGTTGTTCTTAGTTTTTTATTGTTGTGATTTGTTATTATTCTTAGTATAATATAGCACGGATACCATGAAATCAAACAAATGTTTTGCAGCAGATTTTATTTGCACCCACTAATCTAAACTTATGCATTTCAATTTCTTTTTTGTAATGTAGAATGATATTTATGCTCCCAAGAAATCAGTTTATTGCTTCATAACATTCTTCAAGTCTTTTCAGTGTGTTACATTAACATAGTTTTGCTGTCAATGTGATGTAGTATCAATGCCATGGACCCAAAATCCCGGAAAATTTTGCAGCTCCTTCGTCTGAGACAGGTAGCAGGCTAACTCTTACTACTAATATTTCTTATGTACTTTGCAAATTGCTCCTACTTTGTACTAATTTCAACTGACAAAGTTGTGCAGATATTTAATGGGGTTTTTCTGAAAGTGAACAAGGCTACCGCGAATATGTTGCACCGTGTTGAGCCTTATGTTACTTACGGGTATTAACAGCATCCTTATCACTATTTGGATCAGTTTGATTTATAAAAGTTCCCCAAAGTAACTACAAAGTATATTGATGCAGCTACCCCAATCTGAAGAGTGTTAAAGAGTTGATTTACAAGAGGGGATTTGGGAAACTGAACAAGCAGAGGACTCCTTTGACTGACAACTCGGTCATTGAACAGGTCTGTTGCTCAAGTCTTCTTCTTGACTATATTAGAAGTTTAGTTTATACAAAATGGAGGATATTTGCTTTCTAAGTAACTGAGGATTGTTTTTACACTCCATTTGAGATGTTTGTATTTTGTAAACATGACACTATATATATATATATATATATATATATAATATATATAATATATATATATATATATATATATATATATATATATGTGTGTGTGTGTGTGTGTGTGTGTGCGCACCTGGGTGTGCACGTGTTTTTTAAAGGGTCTTGAATGTTAGCCCTCCTAGATTGGAGGCCTGGGCAGGCACCTAAAACAGCTTACACATGGCACAATTATTAAAAAAAATATTTTCAACAGCAGAAAATACAGAAAAATTCTAATAAAATTAATGTATCTAAAATATTTCAGCATTATATAACGCGTTAGATAGTACACATTGTCTTGTGAATCCTCAATTTGATAATAGAACTCTCTTCATCAGTTGATGAAGTTGTCAGGATATAAAAAGCTGATAATGTCGTTAATGTCTTTAGTTGGTGCTATACATGTACTGCTTTTTTGGTTCCCAGAACCTGCCTAGATCTTCGTATATCTGTAAACTGCTTAAGTTGCCTTTTATTGCACACTTGATCGCCTTAGAGCACTTCCACCACTGTGCCCGAGCAAAAGGCACAGGGGTGGTTTAATGCAAAAAATGCCCGGGCTTGACTCCAGGCAAATCTTGCCTGAGCTTGAGCTCAGTCAGCGTGGGGCCCGTTGATGTGAGGGGGTTTTTTGCAAAAATTATGTGGGCTCCGCCACTGTGCCCGGGCAAACGGTCGGAGCAGTGGAAGCATGGTTCAAAGTGGCGGTTTCGGCCGCCGACTCGGCGAGCACTGAGACGGATCGGTCGCGGCGACTTGGATCGGTCTTGAGCGATACGCGCAAAATGCTACATAGGAAGCTCAAAAAATTCTGAAAAAATCATGACAAATTGTAAAAAAATATAATCATCAAAATTTATGTATCATATGTTAAAAAATAAATTTGTTTTGAGGGGGTAATTAGGGAAATATCATAATTTCAGGATAGTTTAAAATATGAAAAAAATTAAGGGACAAAAATGAAAAAAATTTCAAAAGAAAAAAAGCAAAAGAAAAAAGGATAAAGTCGCCGGATCTCTCTCTCTCTCACCTGATCTCTCTCTCTCTCTCACCTGATCTCTCTCTCTCTCTCTCTCTCCGTCACCCGATCTCTCTCTCTCTCTCTCACACACACACACACACACACACGATTTCTTTCTCTCTCGCTCTCACTCTCTTTCTCAATCGCTCTCCCTCAGCCTTTCCCCATCTCGCCCCCCTCTGTCTCTCCTCTTTCCCTCCCCTCTCCCCTCTCTGTCCTGATCTCTCTCAGTCTGAGAGAGATTGGAACAGAGAGGGAGGGCGGAGAGGGGGGGGGGGAGGGAGAGGGAGAGGGAGAGAGACAGAGGCAGGCGACGGCGGGAAGGTAGGCGGGCAGCGACGCCGAGAAGGCAGGCGCGGCGGCGATGGCGATCAGGTATGTTTTGCTTTTTTTTTAACACGACTCGGTCAAGACTCGGCCAACTCGGCCGAGTCAGACTCGGCCGAGTCAGCCGAGTTGACTCCGAGTCTTACCCGAGTCGAGCGATTCTGAGCCGATCTGTTGAACCGGGTCTCGGAATCGTCTCGGCGGGTGCCGAGACGGATCCGACTCGGCCGAGTCTTCGAACCGTGAGTGGAAGTGCTCCTAGACACCGCTGAGGCATGTGCGCGAGTGAGGTTTGCTTTAGCTGTCCATTCTGCGGAGGCTGCTGCAGGTATTGCCTAGTGGTTATTGAGTTTGTAGTGGAGATGATTTTTGGAGGGTTATTAATAGGGAGTAATAAGATACTATTGGCAGTAATATATTAAATCAAATTCTTTTTCAAAGGGCAAGATAGATAATTGATTTTTTTAATATCATTTGTTATTGTTTCTCAGGGATTGGGAAAGCATGGTATAATGTGCATCGAGGATCTTGTTCATGAGATCATGACTGTTGGGCCACACTTCAAGGAGGCCAACAACTTCTTGTGGCCATTCAAGCTCAAGGCTCCATTGGGCGGCCTGAAGAAAAAGAGGAACCACTATGTCGAAGGTGGAGACGCAGGTAACAGGGAAGATTACATCAACGAACTCATCAGAAGGATGAATTAGATTTTGTGTCATGAAGTTTTTCGTATTGTCTGCTCTTAGTAGTAAAGGGAGGAATTATCCGGTATTGTATTTGCGTTTTGTTAGGAAGAACTGCAATTTTGACTGTTCGTGTAAGGAGTTGGACATGTGCCTGTTACTTGTTGCTTTTCTTATCACTCAGTTGACTGTTAATCGTGCAAATTTTATCTATCATTAGGGTATTAAATGGTTTTCTGCCCTTTGATATTTGCTGTATTCTCTCCAGGTGCTGTTGCTCTTTATGAGGTTTTTTTGGTTACAGATAATGAACTCTTTCAGGTCGCAAGTGATTAGTGTCCAATTATTGTTTTATTAACACACTGGGAGTTAGCTTTCTTTTTTCTTTATTTGTATATTTGTGTCTACCTATGTTTATACTTTTGTTATTTCAACCCATAATATGGGATTGCAGAAGTTACTGAGGCCAGTTTTTTCTCATCTTAGAGGATCCAGTTTTTTCTCATCTCACTTGTACTGTTTGTATCTGTGTATGACCCAGAGAATACTGGTCATATCATATGATACTTCATAATTTTATGTACATAATTCTATGTATAAGTAGATAAGTTGTATAAGGAAGATGTTAGGTTATAGAAAAGAAAAAGTGCAAAAAGGGGACGAAAATCCAACGGCGGGTATTTCTGATACAATCAAAAATGGTATTTTTTATTTAGTATGGAGGATTATTGATGGGCTTGTTATCAAGAAGATGAGGTGAATTGTTCGATTCCAGCAAGATGAGGTGAATTGTTCGATTCCAACATCATCAATGCTGTATTCTTCCTTGAGTGTCTCTCATAGTACTTGTCGGTGTCCGCGAGTGCACTAGGGATCTAGTAACAACAATGATAGTCTCTCTCTTCTGGTGTCATGGGTGGAATGAGTGTGAGAGTTTGAGATGACTCCCTAGTAGGAGTTTCGGTAGGTGCCACAGGCAAAGATTTAGAAGATGGAATAGTGGCATCAATGGTAGGATCAACTTTAAGGTGGTCAATGAATTTGTCTTGTTTGATATTTTTTGAATGATTTAGGTTAGCCGTAATGTCTTCAGGAGAAATGTTTTGAATTTAAATTCTAATTTCTGTATTCAGTTGTAGGGATTCTGATTCAATACAGATCCAAGAATTCAATTAAACAAAACATATTTCAATCGAATTATTTGCAGCAATTTAAATTTAGTAATTATGATAGTATATTTTGTTAATTTAATAAATATGATTGTAGAAAATTGTTGCAGGAAATTGTTTATTGCTGAAAATCGTTTTGCATGAAACTTTTAGTTTAAGGAAAACAGATTATATGTGGCAGGAATTTGTTTATTGTAGAGTGCAGGAAATGCTTAATTTAAAGAAATATAGACTGTTTGTGGTATTCTGTATTTTTCTAGAATTTTCAGTATTTTAAATATTTTTATTAAACAAGATATTAAACCATAAACCAGAAACATATTATCCTGCAATATTACTATTTAAACAAATTAGGAAAGGAAAGAAATATCTGGCCTGAGAGAGAGCAGTCGTGATAAATCACTGTGCTAGAAGATTGAGACCCGCCTTATCGCTCTGGCATTGAAGGGTCGCCATCGACTAGCGGTGAAAGCCCATCTAAAAGCACTAGCACTCGGGCTTGAGCTGAAGCATGAGTTTCTGCTCAAATTCGGAGTGGTTGCCCACAAAAGCAATATAAACCAGAAATAAATTTAAGAAAGAAGAAAGTTTTCTCGGCTACAGGGTGAGCGTAAGAGAAAGAACTTAAGAGAGAGAAGAGAAGAGCTTGTTGTGCCTGCTTCTGAACAAAGAAGGCTCTATTTATAGCTTTCAGACTGCGCTCTGTTGTAATAACAAATTGCGAGATACATGATAACTTGCGGGTTGTTGCACCTGACGAGTAGATCTTGTGATCGAGAATTAGTCAAAACGAAAAGTGAAAAAAAGGGAAAATAAAGTAAAACTCGGGCTCGCTGGCGCGTCGCAGCGAGGTGTACGTGCGCGCGTGGTGAATCCTTCCCAAAACACATAACTCATAACAAGTAGGATGAGAAAAAAAATGGTATATAAACCATTCTCTTTCCTTCTCCTATCCCATGTGAAACTAAACATATAGACTGAAATGAACACCAGTGAGAAAACTCAAGTTTTCCCATGAGTCCGCGTTTACTCAAGCTCAACAGATAAAGTAATGCAAAATGGGGGTAGACACTATAGGGTTCTCGGCATATCCATATTTGTAAAATTCCTCACTTCCTCAATTCCTCACTTCCTCATATCCATATATGTAAAATTCTAAAATTCAAATAATATAAGAATAAGATATCAAAAGCACTTTACAGAGTTCTCGTCGGCCTAAATTCTTCCGCTACAATGATGTACCAATCCTCCTCCAAAAAAAATCAAATATCCAAACTCGATTCTTCACAGGTTCTCTGGAACCCGAGTTTTACCGTCGCTTTGAAGAAAAAAAAGTCCCACAATTTCTCTCGGGGGGTGGGTTGGGGGGGTTTGTGCGCAATTGGAGTGGGCTGGGCTCTTTGGGCCAGCCCAGTTTTGGGCCGAACCATAGTTTGAGTACGTTCAAATTAAGTCAACATCTACAAAGTTGAAATTAAAATTTAAGAAAGGATCTTAGAGAGAATACAATTTGCGTGAGTCCAGTTTCTAGCAAAGAAAATTCTCACTGTGACATCTGTTGGCGATAATAAACTAGTAATATAAATAAAAATTTATTAGGTGGGAAGGATGTTCAAATTTGAGCCCAAATAGTGATTTGACGTTGGGGGAAGACTCATTTGTAGCTGTCTCAGCTTTTTCTTATCCATTTCAAGTTAGACTGTTAGTGTTAGGTCTTTGTTACATGGTCCACCGTGCCAAAAAACAATTTGATTCAAAATACGTGCCATCTCAAAAGTTACATCTTTAAAAGAGGACCCCCAAAAAAAAAAAAAAAAAAAAAAGAAGAGAAAGTAATGCGAAAATTCAGCCCCCACTATAATAATATTCATTTGATCTTTTCGATATAAAATATTCTTAAAAAAACAAAGTTTGATGACCAAATTTTCATTACAGAAACATGAAATTGACTCAAATCAAGGTATAAGATAGGTAACATCAAGACGTACGAGTCAACTGAATCGGATCAGAAACTCTTGAGCATGAACGATAACTCGTTTAAAATCAATCTACAATCTTTTTTTTTTTAAATTTTTTCCCCTAAATTAGTGGTAATCCAATAAAATAGAATAGTACATAGAGGTGAATTCTCTATTTCATTTATTTTATTCTGATGTTTTTGATATTTATAATTATGAATCTTCATTCCAATGTTCAATATTTTTTTTTTTTTTTTTAATCTCAACTGAGAAATAATGGAACATGGGGAAGAAAAGCTCCCAGCTTTTGGGACTTAGACAAAAAAGTACAGCAAATAGAGAGAGTAGAGACAGCTATTATAGTATTACTGCAGTTGAACTGTTACAATGATTCCAATTTCCAGTTAATTTCTGAGAAATTTAAAAATGAAGACACTCAAATTCCCCTTCCGAATAAAATTGACAACAAAAAGAGAATACACACCAGCCCAGTAAAGTTACACAAATTGCACACTCAACTAAAACATTACAATTGAAATGTAAAATCCCCAAAGGGAAGAGACGAATGCTCATTGAGCACTAAATTATTCCACATATGGCCCAGTCAAAAACGCAATTTGCACAAAAGAAACAGGCAAAACATGAAAAATAGAAATGGATAGCTTGTGCAAAATCTGAATTACCGAGGGGTGTAATTGGGTAATTAAGGGTGGGTGACGAGGCGGCGAGAGCAGCGGGAGCACTGGAACCTGCGCTTGGTGAGGAGAGAGAGCGGGAGGCAGCAGCACAGCCGCCACGTCACCTCCACGTAGGTGGTCACCACCGCCCCGCCGCAGCACGGGCAGCTGCCCGGGGCCTTGTCGCTTCTGATCACCCTCACCTCCTCCTCGCACGCCAGCAGAAAGCACATCGGTGGTATCTTTTTGGGGGTCTGGTGGTGGCGGTGAGCTCACGGGGAGGTGACCAGATTTTATAGGAGGGGGGCGGAGAATCCGACGCGAGAGAGAGGACTGTGATGGATATTTACAGACGGGCCAGTGTAAATGATTTTGTTTTGTGGCCCATGGGCTCCACTTAAGTTAAATGGGCTAGATCTAGCTAGTTAGTTACAAAAAGTTAATGGGTCGGGTACCCTAAGATCACGTGACGCTGACACGTTCCATACGTGGCTGGGGACCTGGTTTGTGCTGATTGGGTTTGGCACGCGGGAGGACTCGGACAAATGGAGCAGTGGGGGAGCAAAGCTCTCGGACCCCACACGTGCGCGCCCACAAATAATGTTATGTATCTCTCTCTTCTCAAGCGTATCAAATCGCTTCTCTTTTCTTTGTTTCTTTATTTCTTCTTTCTTGATCATGTTTAGATTCATTGAAAGTGAAGTGAAAAGTCTGAAAACTCATTTTTCACTTCTCTTATCTGTTATGAATCGAAAAAGAAAAATAATTGTTTTATTCTTTTTTTCTTTTACACATTCTTTTTACACTATTATTTTTTCACTTTCAGAGTGTTATTGTTAATTTTGTGGTCATACAAATCTCATTTGTAAAAAATATATCTTAATGTAATAAATTTTGATACTATGTAAATTTTACTTGCAACTTAATTACAGTCCAAAGACGTTATTTCATAATTAATTTTAATTTAATATTATTTTTGATCAACTTTCTCATTTTCACTTCTATTTACTAATCAAGCACTAAAAACATAATATATTTTTTCAGTTTTATTTTCACATTACAATCAAATATAAAAAATAAAAATTACATAAATCTCAATTTTTTATAACACTATCATATTTTTCATTCTTATTCTCCAGTTGCACTTTTCTTCTCACTTCAATCAAATCAAAGAGGCCCGTGCTTGAGTTTTAACTCAAAAGAGAAGAACGTGCTTAGGCTTTTTTAACTCTGGGAAGGACTTCATTTGAGTACTCGCGCTACTTTGAAGGTGGCCTTCAGCTGTAGAACAATTGAAAGAGCCTCTAGATTAACAGTACAACAAAATAAAGCAGAGTGAATTGAGCAAATAGGACCAACATGAAAAACAAAATCAAGCCTCATGAAAGACACAAAGTATAACATAATGAAAAGATAAGGGGAAAAAAAAACATATACTCTCGGACAAACTTGTAACAGAAAATAAAGTAAAAGGAAAAGATATATTCTTGTACATTTCAAGGGGAAAAAAAATTAAAATAGAACCAGATTATCAAGTACTTAGGGGTGGAAACGAACGAATAATTAACAAATAGTTCATTAAATATTTGTCCAGTTATTCGATCAGATTCGATTCACGTGATCATCTAAGTATAAACAAATATTTTTTTACTATTCGCAATTTAAATAAATCGAATCTCAATATTCTAGTACTCTGTAGTGATCAGCTTCTGCCCTGCACTATGATCAAGACACGTGTCTCATCTCATCAGAAACTAACGAAGAGAGATAACATGCTACGCCAAGCAAAGCTTCTCCCTAAGAACATCGCCCAGCTGCTCCCAAAGACACTCCTTCATCCGAGAAACCAACGATTCTTGAGATACTAATTCTTCTGAGAAATCCACCACCCCTAGGATGCTCATCCTTCCAAGAGCGTCACCACCCCAAGATCAATCCTTCCCTTCCCGAGCAAGACGGCTGTAACAACTGACCTCATCGATATCTGCATACATTCATGAAGTCCATTACGCCGCCAGGTCATCTCACGTTTTAAACATTGCAACAACTTCTACTTCAAAGCAGATTATTACAGAAAGTAACAGAAATCACTCTAGCAATTAAGGGTATAATTAAGACGTTATGAAAGAATCATAACATACAGATCACGCGGTTATTGAAATCCACATGGCCCGCACTGTCATTGAAGACTCCCCGGGAATATATAAATGGAGATCGATGAAAGCAGGAGGCAAGACTTCCACATAAGGCAAATATCACCAACACTTCTCCACAAGGATCAGCCACAAAAAAAAATTAGAGATCAGATCTTAAAGATCCAGAGAATTCTTCTCCTCAAATTACTGTGCCACTGTAATCTGAGACTATTATAGAATTCTAACTCTGCAGAATTCACTGTAACATTTTGAAAATAGTGAATCCTTTCCCTCATCCCCGTGGTTTTTTCCTAATTAGGTTTTCACGTAAAATTCTATGTCTTTACATTACTTTATTATTCTCTTTAATAAATCCTACTACAATTTGAGTGTAGATAAATTTTCCATGGGAGTTTACCCCTACATCTTTGGTGTTTTCATTGAGATCTGAGTCTCCACGCTTAAGATCTCTCCCCCACAACCTTCCTAAGAAAACCTCCTCTAGATCAGCGATGGCCCCATGCAAGGGAATCATCGATGGCGCAACCTCTAAAGGTAAGGCCAAAGCCACCACTGAAGGGCACGACCTCCAAACCAACCAACAATCAACCGATTACGAAGGGCACTGCCTTCATATCATCACAAGAGTTGTCCGTCACTGCTCACACTCTCAGCAGCAAGAAGACCGGCTCTTTCAGATACTTCAAGAGATGAGAGAGTAGATGAAGAAATAACAACTACAGTCAAATCGCGTGTAGGAGCAAATGCGCTCGATCGTGACAACATTCTCTTTGAATAAGAGGAGTTGAAGCTGCTCAACTAAAATCTCCAGACCCAAGTCGTTGCCTTCCAGAACAACTCCACGCGAAAAGAGGGCGACCCTGAGAGCAGGAGGTCCCCAAATCTCCACACCCTCAATGAACTAATCTAAAATCGGATCATAAAGGCTAAGTTACCTCAGTACCTGATCCCAACAACCCGCCTCCATGACACCCCACTTTCAAGGACATCCGGGAGTGTAAGCTTCAGAGGAAATTCTTGACTCTTACCTTTGACAGCTTCACCGGAGCGAGCAATCCAGTTCAGCACATCTGACATTTCTAAGATAAGATTGTAGGCTGTCTAAAGACGCGTCTCTTCGATGGTCGCATCCTTCCAACTCGGCCAAAGTCGCGTCTGCCTCATGGAGTAACAGTCGCGTTGTCATCCCTAAAGCAGTATCACCCCTGCGTCCACAGAACTGGCGTGTAGTCCTTACTTCTGCAATTCAGTTTAAAAGCACACTGGCACAAGCAGACGACTGCCCACCTCTGGTTTAAAGTACACCAACGACAAACTTAAAGCATCGGGGAGGTTTAGACTGTGTATCTAGACACTCCACGCGATCAGTTTTGCGGCTTCAAAGAGTTCCACAGTACACTCACGAAGACCATAGTCCAGACAAGATCAAGCTCAGAGCATTGTCAGTCCAACCACGAGAAGGGCGAATTCAGCTAAAGTCTAAAGTATTTCGAAATCCGTCCCAGCCAACCGCGAAATATCGAAAACTTTGGAGGGGGTTCTGTAGGCTGTCTAAAAATCATTAAAGACAAGTCATCAAAGGCAGATCCCAAACTCCAGACGCAGGGCTAATCTCAGCCAACACAGCCGCACCAAGGCGCGAGGGTCGAAACCCGCGTCTCAACAGCACCAAGGCGCGAGGGTCGAAACCCGGTCTCAGCAGCACCAAGGCGCGAGGGTCGAAACCCGTGTCCCAGCAGCACTAAGGCGCGAGGGTCGACACCCGCGTCTCAGTTGTAACCGTCCCGGTTATAGGGTCAATCACGGCCCACATAACGGGGAAAGTTAACCCCCATTATGGAGTGTTTTTAGGAGGCACGTACGCTCCTGAAACCTCTATAAATAGCCCCGTTGCTATGGAGAAGGGGTCGGATTTTTGAGAGAAGAACTCTGAGAGAAAAGAGCTTGACTTTAGAGCTTCCACAGAGGAGGAAAGAGAGTCCAACCCTTCAGATAACTTGCTGTGTACAAGTTAATCTTTGCCTACAATCTCTTGGTCGATAGAGCTGTGTTACTCCGTCCGCCAACCGAAGAGAAGATCCCCAAAAGTTCCTGACGTTCACCCGGTCAACGGAAAATAAGATTCACTTTCTACCGCCACTTGAAGAACCCAGCACTAAATAAAGGGAAGATTCAAGACTCAACATCTTCCCTCCCTTGTAGTCGGAGTATTAGTCCGTTGTAATCTTCAACTGATTCAAGGAAACTTTACATCGAATTCTTCTACTCCGTACCAAACAAAGATGATGCTCTATTACATCAACGATCAAATAATGTGCCTTACCTTCCCTTCAAGCCTGAGAGGCGCGACATCGGACTACTCCCTGCCACCGCGCTCTCTCCACAACTTGTTGGTGGTCACCGAGACCTTACTCACAAAATATGCCAATCGCCAAGAAGCTAAGAGGAGTAGTCATCACCTCTTCTCCTTTAGGATAAAGCTGACAGACAGCCTCAAGTCCTGTATCAACTTCTTCCAGAACCAGCTCACCATGGTCTCCAACTGTGGTGAGGAGGTACCTGCACTCGCGTTCATCAATGGACTGCAGGTCACTCACTTTCTCTAAAAGTACCTCTTGAAGCATAATGTCTCCAAATGAGAGAGGTTCTTTCCCTAGCGTAACCGTACATCTAGCTCGAGGAGGCAATAAAGGATTCCTCCAACCATCCTGCAAAATCATGCGATAACGGAGTAAAATCGAAGTCAACTCGCGAAGCTCCCAATCACGCTCTAGAACGACATTAGGGGCAACCTCCTTACAAGAAGCAGGCACTCCTTATCCTGTCCATGAGTCCAATCCAGAGTTACATGCCAACTCAACACTTCACTCCATTAAAACTTCCGATCAACAAAGTATTCAACACCTTCAAAAATCAGCCATGGGTCAGACGCCCGAAGCCGATCCAGCCCAATCTCTCACTGCCCAGGTCAGAGGATTACTGCTCCTACCACGACTGTAAAGGGCACCGGACATCCATTGCTGGGCCTTCAAAAGATACCTAGAGGAGCTCATCCAGTAAGGCTTCCTCGAGGAGTACGTCCTCCCCCTGAGGCGGTTTCTCAACAGCCAAATACACAGCCTCCCCGGAAGCAGAATGCGATTGACTAGTACAAGACGGTCGTCTAACTTTCCGATTTCCATACATACAGTGTACACCCTTCAAATCTTAACTTTATGTATTGCATTTATGAGAATAAAATACTATCCAATGCTTTACATTATGCAGCACATCCGTCCATCCGTACGCCACGCTGATGCGATATCCCCCACTCAGAGGGGGCCAAGAAAACCCCCCGTGGATGGGATGTACTCCACACGGAGGCAGTTCCGATATACATCCAACCATACGTCATAATGACGGGATATTCCCCACTCGGAGGCGGCCAAGAAAACCTCCCGTGGATGGGATGTTCCCCACACAGAGACAGTTCCGACATGCATCCAACCATGCGCTCTGATGATGGGATGTGCCTCACTTGAAGGTCAAGAAAACCTCCCGATGATGGGATGTGCCCCTACTCGGAGGCGGTTCCAACTTCCATTCATCCATCCATACGCCTCGTTGATGGGAGTTCCCCCACTCAGAGGCAAAATGCGATCGTCCGCTGATGGGATGAGCTCCCACTTGGAAGATCGCCTCTGTACACTCTTAGACAGGATGTGCCCCCATGTGAAAGTGTTAATGCAGACATGCCTACGGGCCTTTTGCGACAGTCTTACGGGAGCCGAAACCCTTCGTTGTGGGATTTTCTCCACTTGGAGTCCCGATCTTCCACTGATGAGATGTGCCCCCATTTGGCGGATCGCGCCTGTACGCTCCTAGATGGATGTGCCCTGCGTGGAAGTGTTAATGCATACATGCCTATGGGCCTTTCTCAGAAGTACTACGGGAGCCAAAACCCTCCGTTGTGAGATTTTTCCCACTCAGAGTCCCCCATTCTGCTGTGGGGAGGTGCCCCCTCATAGAGCCCGCACTTGTTTCGTTGATGGGATGTGCCCCCACTCAGAACAGACAAGCCTATGGGCTCCCCTCATTTGAACCTAGGGGCGAATTAACCTCTGGTAGTTTTCTCTACGGGGTTCCTTCTATATTTCGATAATGGGATGTGCCCCCCCGGGAGATAGCTCTGTTGATGGTATATCTCCCGCACGAGAGAACAACTCCGCTGTTGGGCTTGCTTTCACATTGGAGGTACCGGATCGTCTACTGGGTAGGGGCCTCTATCCGGGACAGACGCATCCAACCTGTTTCTGGGATTTTCCCCACCTCAGACCAATTTTTGTAGTACTACCAGACTATGGTTATATACAGGATCAGGTATATCTATGAGGGTTTTCTTATTTGAATTATCCCCTCGATGTATCGATTTTGTATAGTCATACGTTCAATAGTTCTCCCGAGGACATGACGTTGCGGGTATAACTTGCCCACAACGAGGACCTCAGGTATGATTTAAAGTTTGAGTATACATGACCTGTCTGGAGACAACCTGGGTTATATTTGCTCGAGCAATGTGACATGAGATATAGGGTATATCTATGAGGGTTTCCTTATTTGGATCATCTTCTCGATGTACTAATCTCGTGAACCTGTAAACTAAGCTCATGCAACTCATTTTTCCCGCACATGCATCTAATGCTCTATTTAATTGTCTCAATGCATGATTGTATTTATGTCCTAATGATTTTCATGCAGTCCATGCCCTCTGTTGTGGGATTTTCCCCACTCAGAGGCTAAAAAGCGATCTTCCGCTGATGGAATATGCTCCCACTCGGAAGATCACGTTTGTACACTCCTAGATGAGATGTTCCCCCGCATGAAAGTGTTAACGCAGACGTGCCTACATGCCTTTCTCGGCAGTCTACGGTAATCAAAATCTTCCATTGCAAGATTTATCCCGCTCTGAGACCAAACTCTGTTGTAAGGATTTTTCCTCTCAGAGGCCCAACTTCGCATCTCCTTGACGGGATGTGCCCCCGCTCGAAAGTAAATATGAATCCAACTCCATTGTAGGGATTTTTTCCTCTCGGAGGGTCAATCCAGAGATGAGATTTTTTTCACTTGGAGACGAGACTTACAGGTACCACTGCGGGACAAACAACCCACTCGGGAACTACATGCCAAAACAAGTTTCCCAATATCTCGAAGTCAAAGCAAATTTCTTCTTCGAGCAGACATACATCAATTCCAAACAAAACAATCGCAAGACAACACAAACATGCAAAAGATCTAAAAACATTCCAAAGAAACTACGTTTATTTTAAAAATTTCTTACATATTACAAATACATACTCTCAGTTACATCTAATAAGAGTGACACGAGGTCTGTCACATATTTGTGTTATTTTTTTTTTTGAAAAAGAATACAAATAATCCAATCTTGACTCAGACTCACAAACCAAGCTCCTGATGTCTGATGCAAACAAAGATCCTCTAGTCGGAGATGTTCACACATGCGCGATCCTATCTTTCACGCCTCCTTCCATAGATCCTGGGGAATACCCCCACACCTCTCCAGTTACACAACAAAGCAACAACATTCAATAGGAGGCAGACGGTCGTCGACCAAGAGATCAGAACCATCATCAAGCATGCCCCACGCTCTTGCCTCATACACACTATAAGGAAAGAGAGGTGCTAAGCCCCAACTCCAGTCTGACCCGATCTGATCAAAGACCAGACGGACAGACCAGTTAGAAACAAGAGCCCTACCTGTCTTCCTGACAGTCAGGCATTGTCATGAAAACCAAAAGTGCGGTGACAAGGACATCACAAAAATTGATATATAACACGTTCGCCTCTCCACTATTTCCATCCTTTCCCTCTCCTTCCTCCATCGGAAGAAGAAGAAGAAGAACGACATCATAATCTACCAGAACAAGAAGTTTAGGGGGAAAGAACTCTTGAGAAGATGAGCCAACTACTTTCAGGATCCTTCCTATTTATGATGAAGCATATGAACCGTCCCATATTCAATTCCAACCACATCAGAAGAATCAGTTTGCATCTCAGATTTTTGACATGTCAAATCCACAGGATATAATCTGCCTCTACATGTCCCAATCTTTCTCAATCATATAGGTTGCACAATACATAGCCCATATGAGGAGGGGGCGTAGTGCAGTAAAGGACTTCAAAAGTCAGGATAGTCTACCATGCGCTCAACGCTAACTGAGTGAGAGAAACCTGATAGTACCCCAATACATTTTAGATAAATGAAGTCAGAGGCAGTGGAACCCCACCACTGCTAAGATTGGGGTGGAAGTACACACTTCAGGAGAATCTTCATATCTGTCATGACATGGCAAAACTCCACCGCAATCATCGACGGTAGATGATCTCGATATCTCATTAAATAGTTGTTTACCTCCTTGTGACTAGAGAGGATTGATGGTTTGGGATCGAAATCTATCCCCACTCTAGTCCGGTGAGAAGATCTTTTCCCCTTCTTCTCGTCGACAACAATCTGTCTTTGCTCCACTTCGCGTCGGCAGTCCCCTTTGTTATCTTGAAGAAGATCCTGAGGCTAGAGTTCTAAACACAAAGATGGGGACGATAAGGTGTTGGAGGCAAGAATTTAGTTAACTTGAAAGCTAGGGTTTTCAGAAGGATACTCTTTGAGTATTCCCTCCATTTATAAACTAGGAGATGACATCATCGCAATGATGACCTTGGGTTTGAACCAAGGCATCATCCCCTTGATTCAGATTGAACCGTCACACATATCCCAACGGAGGGCTGATAATCTAAATAACGGTTATCTCTTTACAACGCATGCCGATCAGACATATGGTTTGCCAGCTGGCCATACAGAGTAAGGATACCATTAAATGTGCAAGATTTGGAAAGAGTATAAGTCAGTTGCTTTTTTCTGACCATAAAACGACAAACCTAATCCCAAATCAAATATTCAAGTCAGTTTCTTTTCCCACTTTCCCGATCGAAGACTCTGAAAAGAGAGAAAGCAGGGGGCATCTGTAGTGGTCAGATTTTGATCCTTGTCAAGATCACTACACGTGACCCTCTGCATTAGAAAATGTTCCCAAGCGACTAACGAACTCGAAATACTAGCAGGCCCAGTACAGGCCCAAAGAGAAAGCCTCAGGTCCTGTCCTGAGCCCACACACATCCCAAGCTACCTTCCGGAACCACAACGATCGGAGATATCATCCACCAAGGATGCTCTACTCGTGCGAGGCGTCGTTCCGATAGTCAGGGGCCCCAACTTCCGTGATGAAGACCCTCTGCGATGACTGTCACTTCTAAGTTGGTTACTACTTAGCAGCAAGATCCCCGCGATTCGTCGATTCAATTACAACGCCAGATCATCCCACATTTGAATGTTACAACGCCCATACTTTAATGTGTGTTTGTTATGATGATATGACAGATATCTCTGCGTAACGATCTCACAATCAAGCGGCATGATCTGGACAGTTATGAGAAAATTACAATGTGTAAATCATGTAGTTATGGAGATTCAGAAATTACCTGCCCTCAATTATAACTCCAACAGGTATGTATACATCTCGATCTCGATAGAGAAAAGGGTGCACTTCTGATTACCACCGAAACACCACACACAAGTATTCTCTGCTCTTCCTCAAATAAGAATAGGTATTCTCACGCCCGAGGGTTTTGGTTGGACACCACACCGGTGCTCCTGACCTGAAAAGTGTTTTTCTTTTTCTGTATTTTTGACAGGATCAAGCAGGAGCGTCCAATCATCTGCGTTGAAAATATCTGCTGATATCATATAAAATAAATAATAAGAACAAAGAAAGAAAACCAATAATCTCTCAACTCACAGTTTTTCATCTGAATCAGGATCCCTTGTACTAGTGCACCATGTATTGACCCTTCCTTTATTGGATTTTGCAGATAACGAATGACGGAGATCACGATGAAGATGAGACAAGGGGCTTCAGCTGCTCCGCCGATGATTATAGATTAGAAAGGGGAATGAAAAACTTTAACATTGAGGCGTATTAATTAAAAAAATTCTTTTTCTTCAAAACAAATAAAGAGGGGAAAAAATCGAACATAAATCGCATTTCTTCATCTCACCAAGACGACCCCTCTCGGATGACCGCACCACGTGTCGCGTCATCCACGGCCCCTCCGTGACTTCTTGAAGTGCGACAGTGGAGCACTAATATGTAGCTTGGCTGCTCCTCCGAGAAATTCTCACTCTTTGCTCGAGGAGGAGGGAGAGGGGAATGTTCTGGCGACTTCAGCGCAATGTAGTCATCGTTAGCCCTCCTTTCAGGAGGAGGAGGGGAATGTTCTAGCGAGCCCAGCGGAGTGTGTGTCATCAGCTTCATATCTGAATTCCTTTCTCTTCTTTTCGGTTTCGGGAGGAGGAGGGAAAGATTCCGGCGAGATCGACTAAGAGCAGTCATCCTCTGACGAGATCAGTGCAATATAGTCAAGATCAACTATAGGAATCGATTTTAGAAAACCTATAGGGTTTAGCCATTTAGAATGCACAGAGATAGTGTGTGCTCAGAGTGGGAGCAAGAAAAGGCCGGGAAGAAAGATGGTGGCAGACATGTAATTATATGTATTGTTAGGGGCAATTGTTCTATAGGTTTCAGTTCTTCAGCGATCAGCTTGAGTGCAGATAAAGGAACCCAACTTTTAATCAAGGCATCCAATGATCAAGGGACTAGA